>JAUMHB010031517.1:0-21437 GCA_032359685.1 Pittosporum tobira | reverse complement strand
GAGAGAGAGAGAGAGAGAGAGAGAGAGGGGTGTTGCGAGGGAGGAAGAATGAGAGAAGTGGGAAGAAACTAGGATAAACTAAGGATATCATGGTTTTCTATTTTTTAAAATAAAATTTTACTTTATAATTTTGAAATGAACTAAAAAAATGAAATAATGCCTATTTGGAACAGAGGCACCGAAGGCTATTTTTTCTACCTGCGAAACATTTAGCTGTTTGGTAGGGCTGCAAAAAATTTCGGCCGAACCGAGTCAACCGGTCGAATCGAATAAAATCGAACCGAAAAACAAACCAAACTAATTAAACCGAGAAATTTTAGTTGAAAAAAATTATATAATCGATATATTCGGTCGATTACGGTTATAAATAATTTTTTAACCGCAATCCACTGTTATTATATATATATATATATATATATATATATTTGTTGTCTAAAACTAATTTTAATATTTAGTAATATCTTTTATTTATTTTTTAATTTTGGAGTTTCTTTTTTTTAACGAGGAACAACAATGTTTTTAAAATGTACTCCCATAAGTTAAACATATGAGGATTTAATTTGTATGGTATGTATTCTATATACTTCGGGTTTTTACTTGATAAAATATTTGACATTAAAGAGAATGTTCAATTTATAGAGAATTTATGAATAGTTTTGAAGAGCCATATAATAATTTTTAATTTTGCTACATATTTAGAAATACAATAATATATAGTTACTTAACCGACTAACCAATCGAAAATAACTGATAACCGACAGATAAGTTTGGGTTGGATCGGATTCGGTTATAACGTGTTATATAATCGATACCTTCAGATCGATTGATTTTTTGAACAATAACCGATCGATGTGCACCCCTACTGTTTGACATAACTTGTTTTAGAACAGTTTAAAAATTATTTGTTAATTAAAATAAGTTATAACCAGTAAAAAAACATCTATTAATTATTTTTTTCAAATAAGTTGATTGTATTCAACCTATATATATATATATATATTTTAAATTAGCTAAAACAAACACTTTAAAAATAATTTATTTTTAAAAATAAGCTATAATCAGTAAAAAATAAATTACCCAACCTATAATTTTTTATAAATTAGTTAAAATAAACACTTTTAAGATAATTTATTTTTAAAAATAAGTTATAATCAGTAAAAATAAATTACCCAACTTATAATTTTTTTAAAAATTAGTTAAAATAAACATTTTAAAGATAATTTATTTTTAAAAATAAGTTCTTCCAAATTATACGCTCCTAATTTTCAAATTTGCAATTTAATCAGACAAAAGTTACTGTCCGCAAAGCTTGTGATTTTTTTTTTCCAGGTAACAGATTAGCTTGTAATCTGGATCTCGCTATATTTCGCAATATTCTGACAAAAATATTTCAGTCAACAATTTTTGATTTTGACTTGTGTAGCCTTACCAAACGTCACTAAAGTATTGCGCTAGACCCCTAGCACCGCCTCCGTTATGATTTGGAATTTTTTTGAGATACTACGCGCCTACGCCCTGTTTAGTCAGCTTATTTTAACACAATCTAAAATTCATTTATTAGTTCAAATAAATTATAAGTTATTAAAAAATATCTATGGACAATTTTTTAAAAATAAATTGAAAACACTTAATTTAATTTATTTAAAATTAATTAAAATAAATATTTTAAAAATATTTTAATGAATTAAATAAAGTGTGATAAATAAGACATTCGTGTAAATTTCAACTCACAATGCACACAGCACACTGAATTATTTTTCCACGACTTTTGATGCACTAATAATGACATATCCTGTACAGGCAAAACTCATTCGGTACATATACAGTGCATGAAAATCTAAATTTACTGTACGTTTTACTTGGGTATACATGCTGCAGTTACCATCTTTTATATCACTGAATTTAGAATAGAAATTTACAAAAAAAAAAAAAAAAAAGAGTCAAGAGATTAAAGAAGAGTAATCATCATATTGTTCAAAACCAATTGGCTGGAGCCCATTACATATAAGCTACTCTGCTTCATTATTCACTCAGAATGACGATGTATTTCGAAGCAGATCAACCTTAAACCAGATGAAAAAAAAAAAAGGCAGGAAGAGCAAGCACAGTAGGGCCTTGGAGACAAACAACCCCACAAGATCTAAAGGCACCACACTTCTCTTAAAGTACTATTATGCCACACTTCAGTTTTTTAATCTTTACTGGTGGAGTGGTGGTTCCAAAATAAATACTACGCATTAAAAATCAAAGCATCATTGTTTTATTAGATCCTTTGCTAGTTGTTCCCTTAAATCATAGTTGTTCCCTTAAATCATACATTTGCCTTTAGCGATGCTCTCTAGCACATGTAATTCCAATATGATGAAACTAGCTAGCTCCAACTCATGAGAGTACTGATCAATGGCCGTGATTAACCAAATAACTGAAATTGCATGTAGAATAATAGCTATATAAGTATATAACATAATAAGCAGTTACCAGGGGATGAAAATTATTGGCAGCCTTATAGTACCAGAGGCCGGGGACACCTAAATACAGATAAATTATCAAATGAATAGCAGGCCAATGCATTGAAAGATTTCTCTAATGGTCTGTTTATGATTTTTTTGTTTTTTTTGGGGGAGGGGGTTTGGTTTTGTTTGGTTTTATAGGGTAGTTGGAGACTTCCCTCCCAACAAATTGCTAATGTAGTCTCCAATTTACCATCCCTTCAAGAGAAAGCTACGGACAGGCCAGAAATGACGCCATATCATCTCCAAGTTGGGAGATGTTGACCTAATGAAACTAAGCCAAGAGATACCTATGTACCCAAAAGAAAGGTGTCTGGATAGGTACCATGATCTTATAAGTGCTGAAGAAACCACATAACAAATTACAGAGAAGCTCATAGATGGATAAACCTAACAGTCCTACGAACAAGTCTTTGGTGTAAGCTTAGTTGAATAAGAATATTCCAAATAGATGGAAATTAGATGCTTGACGAGAATATGCTTTCAAATTAATAACAGATTTAGCGTTAGTGTCACAACTTGTTTGGATCATATTGTCCAATTAGGAAAACTTCGGTTATTAGAATTATTAGATTGTCGGCGAGAGTAAGATAGACAGACCAATCCTCGTAAATCTTGAGAATCTGATCCTATGTACCTACTGAAGGAAAGTTTTCTTTCAATAGAGTGAAAATAACAACAAAAGTCTGAAACAGAAACCAAATCTACTTACCAAGAAAAGACTAAAGAAACCAAATCCTACCGGCCGACAGTTTATTCTTCCCTTCTAGTCATTCTTCTATAAAAATCAAAAGTAGGTAGGAGACACACACATGGTCCACTGCCAACCTGTCATTTATTGAACCTACTCTATACACTAATTTGTTTTAGTTGAGAAAATAACCAGAGAGTAAAGACCAGGTCCATTCATCTTTATCTATGTTATACATCCTTCTAGTGTTACGGAATTATGAAAACGCAAGAATATAGGACACGCTGACTGGTAGAGTGAAGATACAGATATGAATTAATAACAAATTTATTATTGATAATGTCTTTTGCATTGATATCCATTGCCAGTAGCGTTTCACATACGCAACAAACAAGATGCCGGATGCAGAAACATTACGTATGAAACACAATGAAAAGCTCCACCAAATCAATTTTCTCAAAAATTACTCTGCATTACCCATCAAAGGTTGGTGGGGCTGTCAAGGAGAATATCAGCTAATTGTACGCTCTACCACATAGTTTTGGCCACAAACAGAGTTATACAACAAAAGACATCAGAATAGCATCTTCAAACACATTTGGCAATTGATATGTAGGAGAAGACTAACATAATACCACTTCGAGATAAGCAGCCGAAGGAGTGATGATGTCAATTAGATCCGCTAAGCACATTGATAGACGCATGGTTTAGAGGAGCCAGTCTGATGTGTTGATTCTGAGTTTTACTCCTCTTAAACAGAGGTTCCTGTGAAGTCGAACCAGAAGATGCTAAGGCCCACGAGTCATCAGAGCTATCATAGCTGAAATATCCATCAATGACACCATTAGGACTGCTAGGAATGGAACAGTACTTGCGCTTGTGGTTTATGTATTGCTTCTGACCACAATCGCTAGAAAGCTCCATAAAGAGGTTACAACATTCATCAACTTTCTCCTGTTATGAATCACAATAATGATAAAAAAAAATAAATTTAGACAACCTAACGGAAAGGGGCATTCAAATTGAATCCATGGACTTAAGTATAACAAGTTGCAAGATATACCCAGGTGGTGAAATACAAACCTTGCTGATTTTAAGTACTTCTATGAGCTGATTCTGATATTCCAATGCATTACATGGGTCAACTTCCTCCATAACAAGAAACATGGTTGCAGTAGCTATCACAGATGGAGGGTAACAAAGAAACCTGGAATCTGTATGTAATGTGTAATGTTTAGCTGACAAAATAAACTTAATACAAAAATCTATCCGTCACATGGATATCTGTTTGCAAAAATGGTAAAATAAGAGGTAATGATGTGCTTACCATTGATGGCAGAGAGGAGAAGGCGCTCACACCTTCTTATAAACCCCCAATGTGGGAAGGTCTTCAAGCCAAGCCTTCTTACAATGTGATCAATGAACGAAAATGGGGTCACTGGATTCATCTTCCATCCAAGGGAAGAGAGTACCAAAAGCTCCATTCTCAAAATATTCCTTGAATCAAACACAAACTTGGATTCCTCTACCTAGATACCCATCAATTGAACATATACTAGTTACACATTAAAATTCCCAAAACAGGTACATTATGACATTTCCACAAACACACATTGCACACACAGCAATAAATATTTTTTAAAAAAAATTTGGACCGAAAAAAAAAAACGTACTTGGAAATCTATAAGAAGAGGCACTCTGGTCTCCTCAACTTTGGCAGCTAAAGATAGGCAAGCAACAGCAGCCAGCTGAACCATCCATGGCTTATCCTTTTGAACACGGAGGCTTGATATGAACCTATCAAAGTAATTAACAGCTAAAAAAGCAGTCAACCCAGCAAATCCATAGTGAGAACAGACCCTTAACACCCAATTAATGGCCACTTTTCTAGCATCCATTAAAGATTGATCTCCAGAGCTTAAAGGGGTCGGCTTTTCTTTAGATAAAAGACAAACAAGCTCGTCATTTTCCCAAAATAAGTCATGGTCTAACAAAGAAAGAGGTGGTTTATCACTTTCTTGATCAAAACTAAGCACTCCTAGATCTTGCTCAAAATGCTCCTCCTCTTCACAGAGAAGACTGTTGAGAAAAAAGATAGGGTTTTGAAGGTGGGCTTGTTGTTGGTCTTGGGAAACCATCTTCTTCGGAGAAGAAGATATCTGAGGCTCTTCTCATTATCTTCAGGAAGAGAACATTGAGAGGCGCATGAAGCTCAATGTTGGTGTTGGTCCCATGAACATATCTGCACACCTATGTTTTGTTTCTCTCTATATAGACTTTGAATTTTAATAATAATAATAAAAATATAGTACTATAAGAAAAATAACATAAAAACCCAAAAATGTAAGCAGCCAGTGGACCTTGGGCTTTTTGCTTATGCAGTTTATTGGGTATATAGAGGGTACTTGGTTGGTTTATGTAAGCCTAGAAAACTAGAAAATGACACTTTTTTGAAACTCATATAAATTAAATAAATTATGTTTAAAATAATTACAATTAAACAATAAGATTTACGAATATAAGTATGTAACTAAGAAAGGACCCTAACATTCAAAACACCAGAAATATAATAATCAAAATTAAAAATAATCACCACATATCGTATGGGTAAAGAGACGTGGGAGGTTTCGACTTGAAAATTTTAAAACTACTCAATTCATTAATGCACTTTTTATACTGAGATGATACTATTCTTTTGAAAAAATAAAAAATAAACTCAACAGTCCTGGTTTATTTTTTGGTCAACGGTGTTGGAGGCAGTACCAAAAACAATACAACCCGTACAAAATTACTTCGTTTTGGTGGTATTCAGATAGGAGTATTAGATCTCCGGAAAATGTAGTGTAACTGCACATTTCACCAAGCAAGTGGCTCCTCTAAACTACTACTATTTCGGTTTCAACAACAATACTCCCTAATATTTTTCTCTTTTAAAAATTAAGACAAAATTGTATTTCTTTCATCTTAAAAATAAGATCACAATTATTAAAATTTCACAAATTATGAGAGAAAAAATTTAGACTACTCAAAATTTGAACAATTCCAAGTAAATGCTAATTATCCTATAAATATAAATCATATGATTTTATTAAATATACGTGTTATAATAATTTTTTTTGAATAATTTTTTTGAAGTTATTACTTTTTTTTTTGAGACGGATGGAATAAAATTTATTTTTTAGGAAAACTGAACAATATAACCAATTTATTTTATTTTATCGAATAAATGACTCACCATTTTAACTATTACTATTTCACCCTCTAAATTTTCAAACACAAAAGCAATTTCAATAAGTTAAAATATATATATACTGTATATCTTTGTGGGACGTATTTGCAGCAGGAGCGTATCTTTTTATGTACAGATTAGATGTAGAAAGGGAGCGAAAGTGACCGGGCTTGTCTTTTGTCTTTACTTAGCTTTAAGATTGGGAAACGGAAAAGAAAAGGCCACGCGATGTGTCTGTGTAATTACCGTTTCAACATAAATGAATTACAATACGATAGAATACACCTAAGGTTTCAAATTTTTAAACAAATGGAGAAATAATAATGATTTATCATGCGAAAATGATTATCGATATCACTTAAACATTGACAGTTAATAATTATTCATGTAAAATTAATATTTTTATTATTGATTCAATTATTAATTTTAACCCATCACATTAAAAATAATTACACTTTAATTCGATTTTAGAGTCAGAAAATATAACAACATAACTCATAAAGAAAATATCAACGATATATGCAATTCGTTGGAGTTTAACTCACAAAATTACACGTGTTTAAGAGAATTTGACTCGACAAGTTTGTCTTCGGCGTTTAAATTCGATTATAATGTGACATATATTTTTCTCTTATTTAAGTAAAAAATTATTTTATTGTAAGTTATTTTTTCTCCTAATTATGTTAAGATTGGTTGCTTATTCTACAACTACTAGATTTATGTTAACAACAATTATATTACCTCTATCAAAAATTGTTACAGGACTTCCGACTTTTAATTATAAAATCACTAAATTTCTCAAATAAGAAAGGAAAAGACTATTTTCGCACACATAATTGCGAAGTCCGCATTGTGAGTCCTATACTTTGATCATATTTAATTTCATAAAAAAATAATTTTATAATCTTGTCCCTAATTATATAATACATATATCTCATTTTACAGGGAGTAATAATAAAATCAGTCATTATGAAATTAAATAATATAAATTTGGTTAAATTACGAGATCTTTGGTGTAAATTTAATAATTCAAAATTGTCTTCCTATTAGAATTACTTATCTCTTTCACAGCACGATTTGCGAGGGAGGGAGGATGAGAGAGGTGGTGCCGTCCAGCACCAGCGCCAGCAGAGGGCAACTATTTACTAGAGAGGTGAAAGGGGTCACCCACTGTCTTGCCCTTGCTATGCTACTCTGTTTTCGCTTCTTCTAAAGCATTGAATTACTCCTTTTTCATACTACTTTTTACTTTATTATTTTGACCACGTTAATCACTCCTTTTTAATTGTATGCAAATTCTTAATAATTAAATTAATTAATAAATACATTTCGTTATAAATAAATTAATTAAAACGCCTCTCCGTATCACTTTTTAAAAGAAGGGACTACCAACAATTTTATGACAAAAACAAGAGTAAAATAACATTAGTTGTCGACGCTTTTATTTATTTTGTTGGAGAAAATGAGCACATATTCGAATATTATTTAATAAATGTGCAAAACTTTGCTCTATATTTTATAAATGGTTTAGAAAATTAGTCGAGAAAAGTGCGGTTTTCTAAATTTTTAGGGGACATTGCAATTATGAAGTTTTTGAGTCTAAAATGCTTTCTAAATGTGCATGTTTGGTTTATTAGCTTTTGGAGTTTTTTAGGTTTTTTAGTCTAAAATGTACAACCAAAACTTGTTGGGCAAATTAAAAACTACAGATGAAAATTAACTTTTCAATAATTGTTTAAGCTGAAATACACCGCACCAAAAATTTAGTGATATGAAACAACTTTTAGGCTTTTGGGACTTTTCATACTTGATTAATTATTAAAAATATTTTTGTACTTTTAAAATATGCTATATTTTTCTTGCTTATCTTAATATATTAATACATATATTAACATATCGATTTTAAAATAATTTTTTTTAATAATAACAAATATACTAATATAAAATTACCTTAAAAATTAATAAAATTTGTTAAAAAATAAGACTAATCCATTTATTTTAGTTCAATAAGTCTATCATATATTTAACATAACTTTTAAAAGACACTAAATAAATGTTTCTCTATTTAAATAACTACGCAAAATTAATATAGTTGCAATAATAATAAAAAAAATCAAGTCAACTCAATCAAAAAAAAAACATACCTCTTCAAATTAACATATCAATTTAGTATTAAATATATCAACTCAACAAAATAACTAATATTTTGATTATTTTATTTTATTTTATTTCTATCACAATATATGTAATTTAAACAAAACAATAATTATATTATAGTTTCATCAATCATAAGTTACCGAAAATTATTTTAAATTTTTATAAACAACTACAATTATACTAACTATAACTGTACCAACTACAACAACTAATACAACTACAACAACTATGAAAATGAATAAACCCTATATGTACCTTCACCTTATATTTGAGGTATCTTATAATGAAAACAGGCTTCATTTTTGTTATACTCGTCAACAACGTAATTATAATTTGAAGATAATTGTTAGTTGTATAGATCAATATTTTGGAAAAAAAGTAAATATATTACATGAATTTATTTAATTATAATCAATATAATTGTGAAAATCGTGAATTTTGAGAAATACGGAGTACTATTAGTTGCAAAAATTATTTTTTTCATAGCTCGAATTGATCTCGTGCTAATTTGAATTTGAAATTATTTAAAATCAACTTTCAAGAATCAATAATACTATAATATTTTAGAATGGACATAGTATCATTTACCATGGAGTATCAACACTTTTAACTACTACCGGATAAATTTGGGAAATTGATATTTTTATCAACAAAATTGATTTTTTCATCAGCATGTACTATTTTTGAAACGCAAATTATAAATTTATATTGCTTAAAAGAATATAATGTGTTAGTTGAAATAATAATTCCCTATGTTTATTAATTATACACCCATAATCTCTAATGTTTTTTATTTGTAAAGAAGTAGATATGAAGGGCTTGTTTGGCAGCAGCGATGGAAAACTCGTTGAATTGTAATTTGCAATTTAAATTCAAATTTAATTTTTTGTTAAAATTGGATTTAAGTTGTAAATTTAATTTTTTAAATTTAAATTTAATATATCAAATATAATTTTTTACTACATTTGAATGTGATAATTTTTCAACGATACTACCTACCAAATGAGGACTAATAATGTTACGACTAAACTAACACTAAGGACTTGATAAGGCAAAAACGAAAGTGCAAGCATCAAAAGAAAAAGAAAAAAAAAGTGCTTAGATAGAGAAAGCCGAACAATTTTTGTCAAAATCTATAAGCTAAGTGAGCTGGGCCGAATATCCGATTGTTACTCTAATTTAAAGTTTGAGATAGGCCCTCAATAGTAAGTTGGTAACAAACCTAACCCGGCCCGTTAATTGTGCAGTGAGAAAAACAAATTAGCTTTGAACAAAACAGAAAGCAAAACCCTAACTCCGTCTTCCCGGTTTTTCTTTCTCCAAACACTCCTCCTCTCACCCTCAGGGCCACTGAACTGAGTTAAAACCCTAATTCACAATGGGTGAAAGGTTTGCCGATTCTGGAAAAGACGTACGCTTTTTCTCTTGTATTAGCTCTATTTGTGTGCATGTCTATCTATGGATTTCCTGAATAGATACAGTGACAAATTGTAATTTTTATATTTATGTGTCACAGGTAAAAGCTATTGTCACTCAATATAATTTGATTTATGCAAAAAAAAAAAAAGATTCTAAGCTGCTTACTTCAACTTTACTAATTTGTGGAAATAGCATTTATACTTGTATGAATATAATTAATTATACTCCTGGAAATGTCAATCCCCTTTAATTATTTGAGAGTTAATGTTTGTAGGTGTTATTTCATGTATATAAATTCCATGCCTTCAACTTTTTAGGTTCTAGTTGAAATTGTGAAGTTGGCTCAAAAACGTGGAATGAAAGGTACTAAAGGTGACTGGAAGGAGTTCCTGCGTTCGTATGATAAGAAATTTGGGGCTAGCTTGAGTGATCCTTCAAAGAGGTCCACTGATGTACTGCTTGCATTTCTGGAGACATTTAGCCAAGAGGATGATTTGAAGGTAACTATATTACAGGGAAGGGTTCTACTACCATAAAATTTAAAATTTCCCCCACTAATGAAATTTAGTAATTTACTAGTTGCATCAAGATGATAGCACTAACCTTCCTCTGTGTTTGCAGTACTTTGAAAAAGTGATGGAATGTTACGATAACTGTGATACTGTGGAGAATTTCCAGAAGAAATCTGCTGGTATTGAATCCCCGGAACAGGTTTGGTTCCCATAACAATTCATTCTTGTTTAGGAAATTTGGCCTGCAGCTGTGCAGTAACGAGCTGGTGCTTTGTTTAGTAAAGTAACGAGGGAATATAAAAATGTTTACAGTAGTTCATGTTCGTGAAAAGTGTTTTATTTTGACACGTACAGGTAAATATGGTACATAAATTATCACCTACTTTGAGATTTTTCTTATATCCACTTTGCCACTTATGTCGAGATGGGAAAAAGAAATAAATTCCATAATGAACTCGTTAATGATTTGGACATGATATGATAGTGTATCATCTTACATTTTTGTTCAGCTAATGTTTTTTAAGTTATTCGTGGGTTGATTGTAAATTACTATTTCAAATTGGAACGTGGGTTCTGTTTTATATTCAATGATATGCTGCTAAGCTTTACACTTACTAACTGTTTAGTGCATAAACTTCAAACCCTTATGAAGATTCTGTTATGGTATTGCAGAGCCTAGTCCGCTTAACTCTTGGACACCAGCAGTACCCACAGATTTATTCATTTCCGTCTCACGAGGAGGTTTGCTGTCAATTTTTACACCTTTTCTATCTCTAGTATTTATTTACCTAACAATGTAAAATCCTTGTCCATAGACAACTGCATAAGCTGTTTATGACTGTTGAATTAACTGTTTTGTCATTCCAAAAACTGTATGGTTTTTTTATTTAATGATTTGTGCATTACGGTTCTACGCAAAGCGAAACCATGTTTTCCCATCAGTTCGGTGTTTTGTCATTCCAAAAACTGTATGGTTTTTTTATTTAATGATTTGTGCATTACGGTTCTACGCAAAGCGAAACCATGTTTTCCCATCAGTTCGGTGTCGAATAATTTTTGACTCTTGTCTTCTGCTTGAATGTATTTGAGTAAAATAGATTTCACCATTTTTCTTACTGCTCTGCGGTTTTATACATGGTAGATTTTTTCAATTTTGTATTTATACATTCTGGCTTTTTAACTTCCTGAAATTTTGGATCAGGGGTGGTTGGTTACAAAGCGAAGTAAAAAATCCAAGGATATGAAATCAACTGCCATGATTTCTGTTGATTGTGAGATGGTTCTTTGTAAAGATGGTACTGAAGCTTTGGCGAAGGTTTGCGTTGTGGATCGCAATTTACAGGTATTTACAACTGCTATATTTTATGTTAATAATTTTATTTGTTGCAATATGAAATAATCATGCACCCATTGTCAGCATATCTTAATTATGTAACTTTTTCATCTTAAGTTGATGTACAATCATGGTTGCGTTTGGATCATTTCAGGTCAAACTCGATAAGCTTGTAAACCCTAAGAAAGCAGTTGCAGATTACAGAACTGAGATAACTGGTATCCGTGCAGAAGATTTAGATGGAGAGACTTGTTCGTTGATATATGTACAGGTAGTATTTGGTTGGTTTTAGTCATCTGAGATTCATATATTATTGTAGTCTCTCAACTTTTCTGGTGCATTATGTAGAAATCCTTGAAAAACCTATTGAAGAATGGAACCATATTAGTAGGCCATTGTCTGCATAATGATTTGCAAGGTATGGTATGCCAATTGGACTTAACCTTTCTTCGATTTTTAATTCATTTATTTGCTGATATCTAATATGGGCTTCCTTAATCTGCAAAAATATTAATGAACTATTAAATTTTTGTTGTTGTTTTTCGTTTCACATTTACAGCACTCAAGTTAGACCACGCAAGAGTGATTGATACTGCTCTAGTCTTCAAATATGTGAATGGGTCTAATTACAGAAAACCTTCTCTGAATGACCTGTGCAAGGCAAGTCTTTAGTGTGTGCATATAGTATTTTTGAGATATTATGTTTTGTAAAGCATTAAGTCCGTTATTAGTTTATTACTTTTGGCTTGTGTGTATGATTTTATAACAACTTGTTGAGAGAATTACTTGCTTTGAAACTTAAGAAGACTTGTTATTGGATTTTTAATAACATTTCCTGTAAAAAATATTCACTCTCTTTTAAGCAATTTTTGTACCTCCAACTACCTGAACTGGCTTTGTGTGACACGCCGTTACCATTTCTGTGAATTTGTTTCTTTTAATGGCCCCATCTAACACGTGATGATGTTCCCACTTGAGCTACGTTGATAATACACGTTGGAAAATAGCTAGAAATTGGCAAAAAAGGGGTAAGGTTGGGTGCTGTTTAAATTGTTGGATCATAGTTTTGGTCAATCCACGTCAGCCACTTCATGTGTTAGATACCACGTAAGCTCCCACGTGGTCCCTCTGTTAAAAAATTTAACAGCTTTGATGGTTTTTGTAATTCATGTACAAAAAAACAGTAAAGTGCTTTGACTGTACAAAAATTGCATTTGTAAACTGGCCTTCAGTTCAGTGCCAATTGGGCACTTAACCCCTTTTTAAGTTTTATATTACAAACTTACATCTACTATTTGTTTGGTAATTTTGTCTCTTGGTTTTATCAGAATAATTCAAATTAGTTTATATCTTCCATTTTTGCTTGTTGGCGCTTCAGTCTTCTTAAAATAATGATTCCAAGAGGTTGCATTTTTTAATATTCTACGAAGTGTAATTAAAGCAACTATAAGATCTGACAGATTTATGGCTAAACTTGATTTGTATTGTTACTGACAGTCTGTGTTGGGATTTGAACTTCGGAAAAAGGGTGCTCCACACGATTGTATAGAAGATGCATCTGCTGCAATGAAACTTGTTCTTGCCAAAATAGAGGGTGGGGTTGATAATGTTATACCGTTGCCTCATAAAATTGTAAGCTTGATAACATTGTTCAGATAACATTCTTTCTTTACCTAGCCATTGTTTTGGATTGTTAATTTATCATATGTTTGAAATTTTCAGGTGCCTGAATTTGAAACAACAAAGTTACTAGTCCACTGGATACCAATTAGTTTGCCTAATGAAGAATTGCATCAAATTATACCTGGAGACTTCACAGTTGAAATGAAGGTTAGGAACGTCCATTACTAATTTACTTTCCCTATGCTTGAAAAAGGGAAAATAAAAAATAAAAAAATAAATGATAAATAATAAAAAAATAAAAAAATAAAATAAAAAAAACCACACAATTCATATTACGTTATTTGCCTCTTATTCCTTTAAGGGAGTTATGCATCTCCCCCAACCAGAGAAAGAGCATTTCTCCCTTGTCCCACTTTACTTTAAGAGTATCTAATTTTAAGTCATCCGTTTATGTAATTGTTGATGTGGCAAAAAACTGTTGGCAGACTAAGAAAAAAGCTGGAGGCGGGAAGTATACAGCTTTTGCTATCTATGGGAATCAACAACGGGCAAATGAATCATTCGAAGCCCTGGATGGCAAACTAGATAAGGTACAATGAGCTAAACAGTCTAAAACAAATAAACCTAAAATAGCAGAGGCCAAGTCCTACTGCTGTAACATTGTATTGTCTAGTATGGGGCTCAAATTCAAAATAGTATCCTCATTTCACTCAATTTTGTGTGTGAATAAATGAAAACATTGAGATATTCCTGTTTTCATTTTATCATCTAATATTATTTATTTATTTTGGCTGTTTTATATCAGGACTCTTCCGGACGATCACAGAAGCTTATTTCATATAAACTCAAATCAGGTTTAGCTGGTAATTTCTATGTATGTAAAATGGTTCGTGATGATCAACTTGGCCAAACCACCTCAAAGAAGAGGTCTATAGAAGATGAGACACCAGTTGAACCCAAGAAATTGAAATCAGACCCAACAATTGGAAAGCTGGACCAAATTCTGGTGGGGCAAAATCTGTGTGACGATCATGTGAAGGAGATTGAAAAATTGAAGCTACAAATTAGCCTCAGAAACCAGGAAATCTCCAAGTTGAATAAAATTATTGTTGCTTTAACAAGGAAACAAAGAAGTTAGACATGGTCCTTGTTTCTTGGATTATTAGATGAATATATTTTTTAGCAGGCATTGGTTCATGAAGCATCGAGCTACCCCTACAGCAAATGCAGAAAGAAATCAATTAGCAGCATGGAGTTTTGTGGACAAAATGCTAGCCGAGGGATGGTGAATGCGCTGCTAAACTGGGACATGAGATGTGTGATATAGGTAGGACATGCCTTGCTGATTGTCAAGAGCATACTGTAATACCATGGAATTTGAATACACTAATTTTATATTTTGTGACAGTAATCGGTCAACTTCTTCATTTTTGGTTATCGAGGTTCATTTATAATTATTCAGCATTTCTCTTTAGTTCTCTTTTTTATCATTTAACAAGCTTCACGTTGGATTGATAGGAAAGGATCCATCTCTCCCTTCGGGTATGTAAACAAAACGTCAAATGATATGATGTGATTACAAAAGTGGCTAATGTGAGTATTGCCAGTCTGACACATTTTACTTTGTAAGAGCAATGTAGTGAAGGAAGTTGATATTTCTATTAAAAAATTGATATTTCAAACAATAAATATTATATTTAAAGCCCAGTGACAAGTTTGTACTATTTAAAAGTAAAACCGTGAGAAAATATCAATTCGCAATAGTAAGCATTGCCGAAAACAAGTGCACATGGCCGAATAACATGGTAAAGTGTATGAATTCCATGGATATGTCCTCCATCTGCGGGGGAAAAAATAACAACAAACAGAGTTGTTGGTTCCTATGCCCCATACTGGGCCAAACTTATCTATCAAAAAAATGAACTGACATTCTCCTTATCGAGGTTTTAAGCGTTCCAAATGTCTTCGTTCAAGCAATCAATTTTAATTTCAACTCACAATGTCAACTTTCTTTTTAGATGCATCACTCAATCACTTTCAGAATCTTCGTCATCTCCAAAAGAGAAAACAGAAGCATCAGCAGCCATCGCCTTTATATCACCAGAATTCAGGTTAGGAATTGACGATGCTGCTTTCTCCTCTACGTTTCCTTTAGTCTCATTTGAAGCATTACTCTGTGTGGGACCCTTGCTTTTAATCGAAAGTTGTTCTGTCCCATGTGTTACAATTGCTATTTTCTCTGCTGTGGGCCCAGATTGTTGCTTTTCAGCTCGGATATTTGTGTGCGAAGCCGGTGTTTCCTCTCCATCACTATCCGAGAACACATCATCATTGTCTTGGTTCGTAGAGGCCTTACTGTGTTTCAAATTAGATGCACCTTCTTTACACGAGGCTGAAGCGTTACCTGACCTTCCATCAGAGCCATTGCTGGAATTATCAGTTTTGTACTTTGTTGGGATGGTACCATCATAGTCTATCATTACAACCTCAACCTGGAATCCTGGAGAGGGCAATTTCCTCTGTATACATATGCCGTAAGTCGAGAAGAACAAGAGCAAAGGAGCTACAGAAAAGAATAAACGAAACAAAAAAGGAAGAAAGAACGAACAAGTACATAATTTACCTTGTCAAAGCCATCAATATCATCAGGATTCAGAATTACTCGGTTCAACATCATTGTTGTATTCAACCAACTGATATAAATAAATAAATAAATAAATTTTATATATTAAAAAAAAAAAAAAAACTTACTTTTAGTAGACTAACAGTCATTAAATTCAGATGCTATAACAAAAAATGAATGAAAGTAAATAGTTTTCAGACCAGTAGAAATCTCCATGGCTGTCATGGAATTGGATTTTGAAGTCCCCTATCAACTCTGTCAGACCAGGTTCACCTGGTAGTGCAAAAACAACAATCCCTTTTCTTGGTGCACGAATCCAGAAATCTTCTGGCTGCCAAAGCGATTGCAAATTTTAGTGCATTGAAATATGCAATTCAAAGCTACAGCAAAAGATAGATTTGCTAGAAGCAAACAATCATAAAATAAAGATTACCATTAAATCTTTTGTCTTAGGATGCTTTCTCGTAGAAAATAAAATCCCTGTAGATAAAAATCCAGACATCATACACCATTATATAACAGTTGCAAAGACTCACCATAAGATCTCAAAACTTACCATTATGATTATAGATTGTAATAGAAGGTCTAATCCAATAGGGGCACTTGTGAAGCCGGAATCCCCTAAGCATGCACCTGCAGAAAAGGCAACTCTAGTACCTTCTCGATTATGAAAGTAATGCATCATGGAAATAAATCAGCAGAAGAGTACCTACGTCCGGGGGGGATTTCACCACCGAAGTCTGTTAAGACGCTTTCAAAATATTTTACATATCTCTAGAAAAGAGAATATTTATCAGTCATTATTAAACATGTATAATATAATAACTACATAATGTCAATTTTTGATAAAGTAACTGACTGACAATCTGGCTTGGAAGAATTAGACCCTTCCCATCTACACATCTTTTCTGGTTATAATAATCAATGCACGCTTCAGCTGTTGGGAAGAACTGTAGGAAGATGGTAGGTGAAGTAATGAGAGTTCATTCATAAACAAAAAACTAATACAACCAATTTTTTATTTAAGAAAAAAATAAAATGCCACAATAATGGACTCAGTAAAATAAGGAAGGTGATGATTAAATTTAAATATCACCTTTAAGAATAGAAGAAGGCTACAGATCATTAATCCAGTTCTTGCCATACCAGCTTTACAATGAACCACCACCACATTCAAAATATCCTCCTTCAACCAGGAGTAAGCACTTTGACAAAATAATGGCATAAGGTGAATAGGAGGGCAATTGTGATCATCAAATGGGAAACATGCAACCTGGTCAATGGTCACATAAACCGAATACTGAAGTTAGATGAAATCACTTCACCCAACTACATTAATACACTAAGTTCAAGTTCAGAGCCCCCTATTTTTTGCTTTCTTTCAAAGTAATTAGTTACTAATAGAATACTAGGTTAAAAATGGAACATCCACACTGCATGCCTGTCTATATGTAGGTTCTGACTTAAGTTAGTTTCCAGCATCGCGATTGCTTACAACATAAGTACTGAAACTTAAAGGACAGAAGAAAAAACACACCTTTCCCTCAAACAGTGACGCGTCGTACAATCTCTCAGAACAAAGATTGTATACTTTGTACTTTCCCTGCAATGGAGGCGCACATGAAAATGAGATGGCCATCCTGATAAATTAAAGCCATATAAAGACTGGAACAAGACCAATAATAGCAATCCCATTTATTCAAATATATGTTTTCTCATGGTAATCAGAATTGACTATAGTATTTATTACCTTGTGATGAGTTTCAAAAAACTTGATCACTTCTTCCATGTGATTTCGATAGAGCCCCTGCATGACATCTAACAGCATTATTAAGAAAACACATAAAATGATTCTGCTCGACTCAATCATGCTGGATGCAACCCGTACTAACAATTAATTACCTCGACAAACCCAAAGAATCCAGAGCTCATATCACCAGCTGGAAACCCCATAGCGACTATATTCTCAGTAATGTAAGTCATATCCAAATCAAATCCTCCCTCCTGAATCAGGTATAGTATCAAGCAGCTGTTCAAAAAATTATAAAAAAAGAAACTTTAAAACTCAGCAGCATTAATATTTAATATACCTGGTATCTTCGTTTGTTTTGAGAGACAATGTGGCGTGCCTTAACCTGCACTGCCTTCACAGCACTCATAGATGAATCAACAAAACCTTTTGTGAGAGACCCAATAACACTTGGTTGAGCAGTCACTGATGATGTGCCTCCAGCATTTTCATTTGGTCCAGAGAGTTTTGCTGCCAAGTTCAAACCAAGCCCACCAGCAAGACATGCAAAGGTTGATTTCACAGCATTTCCAGACTCTGATTCCTCCTGCCCTGGCACCTGGGCCTGGAGAAGCTTTATATTTTTGGCCGAAGATGATATGCCTGATGTAGTCAATGCAGATGGTGTGTCGTGCGGCGAACTACTTTTTTTAGAGACCGTGGTAGAATGGGACTCTAAATTAGAAGGCTTAGCAGGACCAGGAGAGGATGAGTTGGCAGATTCTTCATTCATTCTGTAAACCAAACAGAGAGGTCCACCAATTCAACAAACCAAAACCAAAGTGAAACCACGTTTAAATTTATAGAAATAGTCACACGTTAATTGCCTCACACCAAGCATCCTTGGCAGCTAATTTAGTTGCAGATATTTATCCACTAAGCACAATTTGTACTTATACTCTCATCAATCCTATAGATGTTCTATATATTCCTCTTTATATAAGAAAATTCTAATTAATTCATTAATTGATATTGTACACTGTAAAGAAATTAGCCAATGTAATCAAGCACTCACATGAAATTTCATAGTTTAATACTTTAATGGACTACAACTAAGAAATATGAACATTCTCAAGTAAATCAGAGAAATTCAACGTGATAATAAAACATAAGCATTAATGTATGGATACAGATACATAAACAAACACGTAGATCTACATGTTCGTGTATTAAGCATCGCAGAAGGTGTCTGAAATCAGCAAATAGCATATGAATCGATTGAAGGAAACCTACATTGAGTTTCGAGGTGTGAGAGCAATTAGCTTGTGCAAATGGGTTTCTTCTGGATTCTTATTTGCTCAATCAATGCGATAGAAATGAGGGGGCCTGTATGTGTGTGTAAATATGTTCAGTCGGAGATGTACCTTTTGAATTAGCTGAGATGAGATGAGGAAGGAAGGGCCTGTTTGGCTGCGGAAATCGGATATGACGTTTTTTCCGGTAAGAACAACAAATGTCGTCTTAGTAGCTATGGGCCTATGGCTCTATCAGCCATCCGAAGCCTGTAGTTTCGTTTTTGTGCACTGTCGAAAACTCGAAATAGGATCGGCCGGTCTTACCGGTCAACCCACGTATAGTGCAACTGACTCGTTATTAAAATTCTCCCTCCATCTTAAAATAATTATTTTTTTAAAAACAAAATAATATTTTAATTTAATTATTTTGACATTTTAAAATAAAAATTAAAGCATAATATTTTTAATTTCATTCTCTTTTATTTTTTCAATAAATTTTATGTTAATAATTTTTTTTAATTTTTTAATTTTTAAAATTTTAAAATATTCTATTCAAATAATTAAAAAAATAATTATTTTTTTTAATTTATGTGCATATTTATGAAAGAGCAATTATTTATCAATAGGGAGGGAGTATGCTTTTTCTGATTATTCTTACGTAACGGTTTGACTTTTTACAAATTTTAAAAAATATATTTAATAATGAGTAAATTGTCAAATTATCATTCATGATATTATAATTTTAAATAGTTAAGTAATTGTTGAAATAATGAATTTTAGTGTTAATATTATAGTTTTAAACAATTGAATAGTGATTAAAATAGTGAATCATAATGTTAAAATAGTTTATAAAGTAATGAGCTATAGTATTAAAGTAACGAATGAAATAGTAGATTATATTTAATAGAGTAATGGTAATTTAGATAATTTATATTATTAAACTTTTCAAAAAAATAAAATTGCAATAATATTGGTACGTCAAAAAAAATATTATAATTTTAATGGGATGAATGTAGTATCTTCCCTTCATTACCCTAACACGGAATATTACGAAGATTAAAAATAATAATAAATAAATAAAATATATTGCATTGTAGTTTGTAAGATTTGTATAGTATTTTTTTATAACATAACGTTGTTTTGTAGCCTTAGATAACACAATGTAGTGAATTTATCGTAATCTCAAATAATAATTAACAAACACTATACTTTTGGTGAAAAAAAAAGGATTATGGCCTTATTAGTCCAAATTATTTAAAGTAAATTATATTTGATCGGCTTATTTTGAGATAAATTTTATAACTTATTCAAAATAAAAAATAAAAAACTAATGATACTTTTCTTTTTCCTTTTTTTGGTTCAATAAACTTTTCTTTTTCCAGCTTGTGCAATGTTATACTTTCATTGCCTCATAATATGTGGTATTAAAATTTTCAAGTATATAAAAAACTTGGTTTTCAAAAAAGTATATTAAAAAAATTTAAATCGACTCTTGACTAAATACCATTCATATGTAAATATTGAAAAATAAATTTAAAAGAAATAAATTTAAATTTAATCATGATAATGAGAGATAAATAATATTTGTATGTGTCTTTTATGTGAGATTTTTTAGAGTAACTAGTTATGTAAATTTTTTTTGAGTAACTTAATTATTTACTTTCATCTAACTTTTATAAAATAAAATGTTGCAAATATCTAAAACATTTTAAAATAAAAAGTTACATATATTAAGAACGAAAAGTGTAAATAATATTTTTGGTTCATTTGTAAAATAAAATACGTAACTTATTTATGTGTTAAGCCGTCATAACTCATAAAGAAAACTGAGTTCAAATAATTTAATTATAAATAAATAAAATTTAAATTATTTAAAAAAAAAGGTTTTTTTTTCTTTTTTTTCAATTTTTAACAACAGAAAATGCGTTAAGTCGTTACAATTCAATTTATAGCTAACAGTAATAATATAATTGTAGTAAGATTTTCTCAAAATATGTGATATTACATTAAAATTTATCAAAATTAGAGATATATTTAACTTTTTAAAATTTATTTTAATAAATAATTACTTCTACTGTAAGAACCCAATATTTTCAAAATGTTATGAAATTTATTCATTTTTAACAGTATAATATGCGGGGATAAAATAAAATTTAGGGTGGTAAATTCAAATATTGATTTCCGACAAAAAGAATGTCAACGTTAAAATTAGGCAATATTTATTCCCGTACGGAGCTTTATCTCAATGACATGCTTAGGATCCTTCACATATTTTCGTAACATAGATATGTGAAAGACATTGTGAACCCGAGCCAT
>JAUMHB010031485.1:0-11062 GCA_032359685.1 Pittosporum tobira | reverse complement strand
TTTTTTTTGAGTGATACTCCATTGTTGAAGGAAGAGATCAAGTGGTTATAGTATGTTATGCCATTCAATCTGGAAAGGATCGGATTCGATCTTTATCCCATCTTACGTGCACATATGGCTACCTTTTGCATTTCTAAAAGCCAGTCCATCTGGCTTGCACGTTGTGAATATTGGATCCTGTAAGTCCCAATCTCTAATATCCGAATATTAGTTGTAGCCAAAATAACAGAACTCAATAATTTCTCTATGGAATCAAAGCCAATCAAATAATTCAGACTCTAAAGCAATGTATGGAATTCCAAAACATTAGTTGTCTAAATCAATAATTTTCTCAGTTACACTCGCAAGTTTAGAACAAAAAAAACATAATATTAGCTCCAGCAAGAATAGAAAAATAAAATAAAATATGCTCCATTAAAAAAAAAAAAAAAACAAATCTTGATTTTCAAATTTTTTTTTTTCCACAAAAACAAATTACTTTCGTTAATGGTAGTAAAAATCAGTAGTCCGATCTAGTTTGCAGGAGGGAGAGCTTAGCTCTTAGACAGAAAGTTGCAAGGATTAGTCTGATTTAAGCACCGTGAATTAATCGAGCATAAACGGATATGTTTAGGACAATGCATAAAATTTTCAAATTTATTATTATGTCACCCCAACTAAACTAAAATTATATTCACTCTATTTCACTTTAATAGACGTTTTAAGAGAAAATTATAATTCTATTTTATCTGATATTCTCAACTTTCAAGAGATACTTACTTGTACTTTTTTTTTTCAATAGAGAATTAATTTCTACTTTTTCACTTTATTTATATATCTGATTGGTTTAAAAAGAAAATGAATTGTATTGTATTAAATGTGAACAAGTATAAGATTGACATTTTAAAAGTTATCTAATCAATTACCAAAAATATTAATTAACATCCTTAATATCCTTAATATGTGTGTTTATGTCCAAAACGTCTTTTATATTGGAATAGTGAAAATATAAGTAGCGGCGAAACCAACAATTTATATTAAGGGGTGCTAAAAATTTCAAGCTAGCACTTCAATTCAGGAAGCTAATTTTTTAGCAATGCAACGGAAAAAAGCGGAGGGAGAAGTCAGAAAGAAAATAGCAGCGAAAATAGACCTAATTTATATTATTTTGCTTATGATGAATTAAATGGGTCGAGTTATTTACACATTTACTTATAAAAAGTATGAATAAAATTTGGACTTGAATTTTGATAAATTAATATAAAAAATTTGTTTATGTTGATAAAATGAGCTATTTATGTTTAGACTTGAAATTTGTTATGCCACCAATATTATTAAGGTTGACTACATCCCACCATAAGGTGGTTGTAGATTCGCCCTGAGTACAAGATAAACATGAGAAACATGATAGCTCTCCTTTGTAAAAAGAATAATTGAAATATTTAAAGTCTACAAATTAGGAAAAAATAATTTTTATGAGAGAAAAAAATTTTAAGTCAAAAAAATTTGAATATACCCATAAAATTATTTTTCTTTAAATATACACTATATACTTATATTAATATATATGTTCACATCATTTATTTTAAGATAAAAAAAATACCCAATCTCATTTGTTTTTGAGGGAGGGAGTATTTACAAAATTTTTGAATAATATGCGGAAGTTTTATTTCTAGTAACTCTAGTAAATGTACACGTATATTTCTTCATAACTTTACAGTAGATGCAACAGAATGAGCCCAAAACCTCAATTGATCTTTCATGTCCATTTCATTACCAACAGCTGCATTGATCCTCCTCTTGAGCTTCTTCTCAGCCGCTCTTCTTTTCTCCATGACATCCCATGCTTCAGAAAGATACGGCCGCCTCGAAAAAGCTGCAGATCCTCCATTAATGGCCGCTGCCTTCTTCTCGTCTTCTGCTTCTCCATTTTCTCCAAATCTCTGTAACCCGGGAATAATCCGACCCAGTCTGGAATTCTTATCTTCTTCACAAAACACAAAACCCAAATCCATAAACCCTTTTAGCTCCTCAAATTCAAGCTCCGTCAAACTTTTACTTCTAATTACATTTACCCTATCCTTATGTTTCCTCCTCCTAATCTTCATTTTCTTCTCCTTATGTTCTTGTTTGGACACCGGCTCCGGCAGTTCTCCGGCTCCTTTGTCGGAAAGAATGGTTTCGAGCTTCTTGGGCGGTGGGAGGACCGACTTGGGAGAGAGGAAATCTGAGTTGCCTCCATATAAGCTTTCTTGAGAGCTCGAAGAGTTGTCACTGAAAAATATACTAGCATCAGGAGTTGAGATAAGAGATAACTTTGGTTCATTTTCCAGAACTTCTTCATGTTTTTCAAGAATGTGTGGGGCTGCTATTTTTTTCTTGAGAATTTGGTGTTCGAACCAGTAAGAATCGAAGAGGTGGAGGAGAAGAAGAAGGGATTCTTCAGCTGCCATTTATGAAAATATAGACAGAGAGAGAGTGAGTGGTGGAGAAAATGAATACTAGGCTTAGGTAATGGAGAATAAGGGTTTGATGATGGTATATATAGTACATCTTTACCTCATTGCCCCTCAAACCATGCACATTTTACGGGGCAAGATTTAGGAGTTATAATAAGAGCATTACATGCTTTTACTTAAAATCATGTAAAACAATTATTCCATCAGAATATCGACGTAAACTGTCATTATTAATTTTTGTCTATTACTTAAAATCAATTCAGCTTGAAAATAAACTCTAATACTCCGTATACAAGTTATAAGTGATCCGTCATAACTAGACTATTCAACAGAAAAAATCCGCACCATCATTGCTATTTCATATCGTAAACGTACCCGCTTTAGTTAACGGGAAATAACCGCAACCACAATCACATAAACGGTAATGGTAGCGGTTTGATAACGATTTTTTTGAAAAAATCCAGTATCGTATCATCTTCTTTTTTTATTTTTTTATTTTTTATTTTTATGTTGAAATGTATTAATTTTCGATGACCTCTTACCATTTATTATGGAAATTGGACCTTGTTATATGGTTTGTATTTAAATCTATTTTTTCATACAATTAAAAAATATATTATTATTATTATTATTATTATTATTTTATTTATTTTATTTTATTTTACAAGCAGTTGATAGTAACTTAGGTGGTATGTTCTTTGTCTATAGAAGTGAAGGAAGTAGAATGGCATATTTCTAGTCTACAAGAAGCTGATAGTAAATTGTAGATTATGATGATTACACGGATACAGTCATAAGAAAAAATAATAGTAGCAATTGCAACATATAGAATTGTTTCATAATGATTAATTCATACATTTTCTCAATTCAACTTATATAATAATTCATGGAATTAATATAAACTATTCTACCTACATAATAATAATAAAAATAAAATAAATGAGAACGATTTTTACCGTTAATTTCAGAAAAATCCAAATCGCAACCGTTTTAGATTTTTTACCGAATATTTTTCTCGCAACCAAATCGAAATTAAATTCCCAAAACCGACGGTGCAAGTACCTGGCGATACCAAAAAAATCCAATTTATGGCTTTTTTTTTTTAGCAGTCCTAATCATAACTATTTATGGATTTGGTTTTTGTATTGTACAATCTTCAAGAGTATGCTAAAGTAATATACGAAGTCCCATAAGGGTATTATGGTAATTAGGAAATGGCATCTCGAATCCTCTATGCTCATAATTTAACTTGGGTCCAGTCAGTGGTGATGCGTAAAGTGGAGGAATCGATTTCCCATCTAACTGAACTGAACCATACCGGTGAGGTAAGGGAATCCACCACTCATTTTACTACTGCATTGCCACAAGTACCCCTTACCCACTTCACTATGAAATCCTTTCTCCAATCGAGACAAATAAGGTTATTTTGGGAACAGTACAAGATATATCAATTCCAGTTGGCCAGTAGATAGGGATTGCTCCCCCAACTACTTGGCGTTATTATTGGTGACCACATAATTTTGATTTTTCTTTTTTTATCCAAGAACAATTTACTTTTTTTAAAAATGAAGCATAAAAAACGTGGTGTTTATACGTGTTATATATCATTGGTCCATATTTATGCTTCGAAAGTTCAAATGCTAGGAGTCAACTTTCAGATTGGATCTGACTCCTTATTAGGACGTGTACACACACGACACACCCCACGTTTCTACCACCAACTCCGCCACGTTTTCACCCGAACTCGCCGTTTTCACCACCATACATGATGAGCTACCAGGATGTTCACTGATTTTTCAGCAGAACCACCACCAATGCTTTGTTTACAACCCTTTTTACAGAAGTTCATGACAGTAAATATTCATTACAACGAAGGTAACATCATTTTCAGGTAACTATAATGTTTAAATAAGTATAACATAACATACACAAAAGAAGAAAGAAAATCTTCCCCTAAGCAAGGGTATCAAAACTAGTTGCAACGAATAGTCAAATACTTTCAATACACATAGTTCTATTGTTAGATCAATCCCATAGAAGTATACCACATCCTGCAGCTATTAAACAGCGCACAGTACACAAAACCCGTACATAGCAGGAGGAGGTAAATGTAGGCAAATTTATCTCTATTTTCTGTGACCAAGGACTCAACAATTGAGCATAAAAATATTCATTTATATATTCTCATGGATGCTATAAACCATGAATGAAAAGATGATAATGTACAAAGAAACAACTTTATGCCACTGAGTTTCCAACAGATGAGTTTCCAACAGAAACCTTAGCTTGAGCAGCAACCAAATCTCTTGGACGATTCATCTTTGACATTAATTGTCTCTCCTTTGGATGGGAGGGAAGAAGCACCTTCTTCGTCTCCCGTTTCAACCGTCTTCTTGCTAACAACTCGATAAATCTGAGTAAGCACTTCCTGAAAAGCATTTTCGACATTGGTTGCTTCTAGTGCAGAAGTCTCCATGAAGTAGAGAGATTCGCGCTCTGCTAAAGCTTTTGCATCCTCGGTTTTAACAGCCACAAGGTGCCGAAGATCAGATTTATTGCCAATTAGCATTACTACGATGTTGGAGTCTGTGTGATCCCTCAACTCTTTCAACCACCTCTCGACATTCTCGAAGGTAACGTGACGAGTTACGTCATATACAAGTAAAGCTCCAACCGCTCCCCTGTAGTAAGCACTCGTAATGGCACGATATCTGTCAAAACAAAGGTTCAGTTAAAGCATAATCCCCCGTTCTGAATGGGTAAAAAAACACTCAAACAGTGATGAGTCTATGCTTTTAACTACATGGAACAGGGAAATTATATCTAATTTTAGACCAAAAAAGGAAACTAGATTTGCATGTTCATCGAAACATGGGCTTTTTGCTCATAGATTGAGTGGTTTACTCTGTTCGGATTAGTTAAAGAACTCTATTCTATCTCGTTATCTCTTGCCTATCTTTTCTTCTCCCATTATATTTAAATAAAACAAAGTTTGACGCCCAGAGAGGTATAATAAAACCACGCTCTGCAGGTAATGAAGCAGCCAAAATTTAAGAAAAGCTACTTAAGACAGTGCTATATTCTCAATTGATTCATTTTTCAAACAATCACCAAGCAATACTCAAAAAGTCCCCTCATGACGATATTAATTTTTCCATATATTATTCTAAGTTCGAACCAGATCACTCTTAAAGCTTTTTAATCGAAATTCTTACTTGCGGCAAGTCCAGTCTAAATTCACCAAAAATCCAATTGAAAGCCCAAATTTATACGATCCAAACTCGGTCAAAATAGTCATATATTGCAACACCAAACCTTTTTATAAATTACATAGGATAAAACACTCAAGAATATTTTTCAAGATTAAAAAAAAAAAGAAAAGAAAAGAAAAGATTCCTCAACATAATTCTACGTGTGCTGATACACGTTTTAGTTCATATTAAGGAGCCACGAATGGTTATTAGTATATGAGTAGGCCATGATGGTCTGACTTGCTTTCCTAGCATGACCCAAATGCGCAAGTTTAGAAATATAACCTAGTCTCTTCACTGTCCTATAAATTGTCTATCCAACAAGCAGAAATGAGCAAAGGATAAAGAACAGGTCATATGGACCAGTCTTCTGACCTTTCGAGTACTGCAGCAAAATCCTAAATTTATAATTGATACGAACTTACTTGATTATAGTGTGCAAAATTGTAATTGTTGTAATTCAACACTGAAATGATTCATATCTAAGGTTGTATACAAAACAACGAATATACTAAGTGTAAACCTTTATACCTACAATATTTATGACATGACACAATGGAACAACATGAAGAAGCTAACTTATCACTATATATATATTAAAAAAAGGAAAGAAAAAAAAGAAGCAGCAGTAGCTAAAATAATACAACATAATGAAAACAATGAAGAAACAAGAATAAAATATTGCTTGAACATAGTTTTCTGTAGATTAACAGAAAACATATTGCAAAAGGGGGGTCACCAAAAGAAATCGAAGAGACCAAGAATCATGAGCAGATTCCTGTTTTAGGGTCCTTAAGTTTCAATGGCAAATAGGATCCATTTCACAGGCCTTGACCTTTTAAGGACGTATAATGTATGTTTTGCTCTTAATTAGAACCAAGTTTGTCATTACAGAAGGGCTTGCTAGTTCATATCAGATAACCATTTCAAGCACTAAATTAAGCTACACTATGCAAGAATTTACTAGCTTAGTGCGTTTGAGTTCCTTAACGCATTATTCTTGCTGATCAAGCTATTTGCATTTCCAATTCAAACCAGGATAGCTGGTAAAGAATAAAGGGAGGAAGACTAACTCAAAACCAAAAACGATGAAAAACAGAAGACCGCTCCTTCCTTTCACTTTGAAACAACTAAAAATTTGTTTTGGCATACAGTCATGAACAGCCTTCAGCAAGGTATGCTACTACTGGTCTGACCCCTGGGAGAAATCTTTCTGTTGCTGAACTCCAGAGGTCTGAAGAAAACATGCCTTTCCCAGATCCACCAGACTTTTTACTCGAGTAGTAAAAGATAGTTTTTCTCCTTTACTTTATACTCCAAATATGTTAGTTAAGGCATAAAGTACTTTTTTAACTCACACAGATACCAACATCATATGAGTGGGAAGGTTACTTGGGGGTAAACATGAAATGCAAAATATATCCTAAAAGTTTGCTAAACAAGACACCTTTGGGGCACCAAGGGAATAATTGTAACTACACAAAAAACATCAGATCCTGTGTGAATATCAGCAATGAAAACATCAAGTCCCATATGAACATAAATAACAATAGAAACAACCACCACAGAAGTTAACTCGAAATTCAAGTAACCTAAGAACCACTAGTTAATCAACCACGCCAACTATGATTCAGAAGTAAGAAACTATGATTATATGACTTCAGCAATTCAGCTCACAATTTTTTATACTAGGATATGTTAAAACTCCTAGCAGAAATTAGTGATTTCACTTGTCCACAAAAAACGACCAACAGTCAAACAAGACAACAAATTTATTGATACAACCGCCAAACCCAGAAAAAGGAAATCTCATTCACCCTTAACCACAAAAAAAGGCCAATTCAAATCAACAAAAGATTGGATTTTTGATCTTTATTTTAAAATTGGTATTATTAAATGCAAGGAGGAGGCATAGAATCTGACATCAACCCTACAAAAAGGTTTTGTAGGCTGCTACTGTAGGTATGTTCAACCAGACAATATGCTCTCCATTAAATCGCATGCGGGATTAGATCACTGGTACCACTTGAGCTAGAGCTCATTAGAAGATTAAACATCAAACCCATATCAAAATTATTGCAAACTTAACAAATAAAGATAGAAAAATCTTGCCTTGATCCAGCAGAATTCAACCCATGAGATCCCAAACAACAAAATCAAAAATTTCAAGTCATAACCTCCCAAAACTCACGACCAATATAAATATACAAACATAAGTGTGTATAAATGAGTTAATAATATATCGAACTGTACCAAAGAATTTACCTTTCTTGACCAGCAGTATCCCAGATTTGAGCTTTGATGACCTTACCATCGACTTGAAGACTCTTGGTAGCAAATTCAACCCCAATAGTTGACTTGGATTCAAGATTAAACTCATTTCTAGTAAACCTGGAAAGCAGGTTGGATTTACCGACTCCAGAATCACCAATCAGAACCAACTTGAACAAGTAATCGTATTCATCTTCAGCTCTGTACCCAGACATATCTGTCTGCGTTTCTTGTTTTAGAAAATTGAAAATTGAAATTGTTTTAGAAAATTGAAAATTGAAAAGTAACGGTGGCGAGTGTTGTGAGAAGGTTTGCTGGATTATTGGGAAGATGTAAGAAGGCGGAATAGTGAATTACTAGGCTGTCCTTCAGAAGAGCTTTCTTGTCATCTGGGTTGATGCATGATGATTTTCTTAAAGTGAATTTTTGTTCTAATTTAATTTTTGTTTATAATTTCTTTTTAATATATATATATATATATATATATATATATATATATTTATTTATTTATTTATTTATTTATAATACTTATTTTTTTTCATCTTTTAAAATAACTCTCTTTCTAATATTTAATATTCTCATTTTTCCCATACAGAAGTTTTGGCAGAATTTCCTCAAATTTTATTCATTAAAGTAGAGTCTAATCTCGCGAGACTTTTGTAATACAGGAATCCATTATGATACGCAAGAACCCAAGAAGGGTGGGTGTAAAATCTCACAATAATAACAATATTCTTTGAAATAAAACCTGAGAAAAATGTAAAAATACTATATTGTATTTCGTAAAATATATTATAATAAAAATTATATTATATTATAAGATAAAATGACATTATTTTGTAAAAAAAATAAAATAACTAAAATGACGTAATTTTTATTAAAATACAAATTTAATAAAATACATTATAATATATCTACTTTGTCAGCATAAAATATACTAATTACATTCTAAAACAATAGATTTTTTAATCTCAAATACACATATTAAGAAACACATTTAATATAATAATTTTTTGATTAATTTTGTGTGAAATTTCATTATTATCCTATGAAAAATTGAAAAAAAATCTATATATATATATAAAGTACAAGTCATCTAAAATTCACTTGAGTTAGTTCATTTTTTGCTTAACATTTTGTCATTTGTTACATGTTTAAAACTCACCCGAATTAGTTCATTTTTTGTTCAATATTTTGTCATTTTAAGACTAAATTGCCCTTCAACTCAGTTGTTACCTGTTTAACTTAGTTGTAAAAAAAAATTGCCAACCCACTGTTTGGGTAACCTGCAACTTAACTCTGACCTGTTTAACTCAGTGGTAAAAAAAGAAGAAAAAATCTGCCATCCCACTCTTTGGATAATAAATAGTACATTAAATTGACATTTAATTCTGCATTTATCTGTTATATAACAATTGCAAAAAAAATGCAGTTGTAAAAAAAAATTGTCAGGCCACTCATTTGGATAGTAAATAATATATTAAATTACAAACTAAGTACATCAGTAGTTGGATAGTCATTCCTTTAAATAGTCTGTCACTTAATCACTCCATTTTCTCTAGAACTTCTCTCATCTTCCTCAATTTTGGCCTCCAGTGCTTTTAGATTTGCTATGTAATACACATTCAAAGTTTATTCTTCGTAGTGCAAAATAAAGCAACAACATGTGAAGAAATGGTACCACCGGATGAAAAGAAATTTAAAAATGCAAAAAATAGAAAAAGATATCAGATGCGTAAAGAAATGGAGGCACCTGAAGAAGCTGAGAGAAAGAAGAGTCTTCGACGACAAAGATATTAGCTGAATAACCAACGAGGTATATCGATTGTCATTGCTATCAACATGTCTAAATAAGTCTTGAAATATCTATGAAAGATATTGAAGATGATGCTGTAGATTATGTGTATATTCAAATCAAAATGAAATTCTATTTTTAAATTAAAATTAATTTCATGTCTTCTCAATTGCAAGTGTACTTGATAGTAACAATAGCAAACGTGTTGATGTAAGTAGTTCGCCATCTATACTAATCTTGCAGTAAATCATATAAGAATTGATGACGTCTCTTATTGTATGTTTGTAATATATGTATAGTAATATTCTCCTTCGACACACTAAACTATTTAGGCTTTAAAAAAGTGTTAAAAAGAAAACTCCAATACATGTTGATTGTTACAGGAGCTGAGGTAAGTTTATAATTTACGCTCATTTGATGATGTGCTTATGTCAATGTGTGACACCCCCAAATCTGGACATCCACACCTTAACTTGAGTTGTCAATTTATTAATAACTTCATAACTTACAAATACACAAGACTTTAAAGTACACAATGTTATAAGGTACAACCTATTATGCTAAAAATATTATACAACACTCTCTACACAAATTATTCTTTTAGTCAATAGTACGTAGCGGAAACATCTAAACAACTGGACCTCTAGTTCATTTCTCCCAATAACCCCGTTATCAGTTATCTGCACCTGAAAGAAATATGAAGCAAATGAATAAGCTCAATAGCTCAGTAAGAAATACCATGACTAAGGATAACTGAAACAAAGAAAGTTATCATTAACATTTTAAGTCAACAAATTGAGTGCAAATGAGAATATAGACATATGAAATATTGTCAAGTATAACTGTATGAAAAAGGTAAGTACGAAAATAAAGCAGTTATGAATGTCTAAATTCTCCATTTTTTAGACCGTCATCAGGATATCATTACTGGATATACCAGCATATGTGACTTTACCACACAGGTAAACGTCGCCAATATCACACGTCTTTGCCTCCGACCAAAGACAATCATAAATTAGCAATTCTGACACACATGCCATTAATATAATATCTGTACGCCCTTGCCACTTAGGCTAAGACACCCACAATCAATCATAAATCCGAAGATCACACAAATAGTTAAGATGTGACTTTCAACTTTTGTAACAAAAGTAGCCAAATATTAACAAGATAGAAATAATAAATTTAGGAATTATTGTTACTCAAAGAGTAGTTACAATATATCAACAATCAAATTGTCAACATATGTTCAAGGTCAAATATAATATTCAATCTCAAGAGTTTCAAAACTGAATAAGGTGTTTCAT
>JAUMHB010031474.1:5291-18760 GCA_032359685.1 Pittosporum tobira | reverse complement strand
ATTTTAATTTTAATTTATTATTTAATTATTAACGTTGAGTCGTACTATTATTTTAAAATTGAAAGTATTCAGAATAACAATGAAAACATTTTTACGAATGCGTTTTTTTAGAGGTGATATAGAATATCACTATCATACATTATCTATTAATATATTTGAATAATTATAAATAAGTAGGATAAAATAAAAAAGTTAATATATTGAATAATATGTGTGAAATGTATAATAGAGGGAGTCGAATCCACAAAAATAAGATCATAGAAGTTCTAATGATTTTTAGTGAAAAAGTCAAAATGCCATAATTCATCTTATCGATGTTATTATGTGCTCAAATATTTTATTACATTATTTGTTATACTTCACATATAATTGTTATATAATATTTATTTTTTATTTATTAAAAATATTAAAATTAAGTTAAATAAATAAATATAATTTGACATATATACATGAGAGATGCAACGGATAATATAATATGAGATCTAAATTCATGTTATTATTATGGATATAAACTAGTAACTATAATTAATGTTTTATGTAATTTAATGAAATCTCATTATTGATTTTGATTAGGGATCGTAAAAGTAGGTGAGAGAGAGAAAGGATAGTGTGGAACACAAAACAATTAATGCAATCTATAAATTAACAAATAATTTATATATAAAAAATATTTATTCATCTAAAAAAAATGGTTAAAATATTTAAAATTTGTAAATTAAAAAAAAACTACTTTTGGTAAGAGATAAACATTATGAGAGACAAAAAAATTGAGTATTTTCATAAGATTATTATTTTTTAAACAGTATACCACATATGTTTATTAATATATGTGCTTATATTATTTATTTTAAAATAATAAAAATATATATCAAATATTATTATTTTTAAAACGGAAAGAGTAATATATTTCTCCTAAAATGACTTACAAAAAAGAAGGGAAGGAGTACTAGTATTATACTATTATCTCTTAATTAAAGATGGACTAGATGGTACAAAGATTTACTTTTAATGATACGGTACTTATCTGTAATCATCGAAGTATTAATAAATAAATAAATGAGTTATAATTATGATGGAATCGTCAATTTAATAATAAATTATATATTAATTTCCAAATAGATAGGAAATTGATATTTTTACTTGTAGTTATACTATTTGAAGTTCAAATGATAAATTTGTATTCTTTAAAAAAATAAGATTTAATAGTAAAACTATTAATTTATTTTGTAAAATGATCAACTCCCATTAAATTGTAGTATTGTTTATATTAAATCACTAATAAATGCACACCAAACAATTATTTTTGATAATTAATAATAGTACTGTATATCTTAAATCTTAATGTATTCCCAAAAATTATTTACATCTATAAATACGACCTCTATAGTCTATGCACGCTTGAGTCAATACTTCTACACATCTACTCAACATAAATTATCCCTCCTCGTCTCGCATCAGAGCTGCAGGAACAGCGCCTGTCTTGGCCCCTCCACCAAATACAATCTAGGGCTTCAAATTCATCCCGCCAAATTCCCCCGATTGCATACATGTACCATTAAAAATTGGCATTAGTCCGATCATCCACCGGACCACCATTGCGACATCGATTGCCAAATGGCCTCACCGCCGGCAATGTCGACGTCCAAGGCCTCTCCGTTGGAGGCTTCATCGTCAGCGTCCGCCTCCGCTTACAGATCGGAACGTCCTGATAACTCAGCGGTAATCTATTATTTTTAACATTAATAGCTTCTTATTTTCATCTGCATTCTGAATATATGTTGTACTATAATTTATGGTTTTATAGATATGCCTATGTTATTGTTGCTTAGTAAGTGTAAGGTGTTGTGTTACATATGGGAACCATGTGTTGCTGCATTATAATGTAAGAGCTGAATTTATGTGTTTGGATGAACATTTTAAGAAAAAAGGACCTTGCCAGGTGTTTTAGACTGCTAGTTTGTTTTATTTTAAGCATGATATGCTAGATTGTTAAGCCATGTAACTTGATACTAATTTAGGTTTACTTCAAATCCTGACTGGTTACAGAAAACTATGGTTATTGTAGTACTTTGCTAGGGCTTGTGGCTCAAGAAAAAGCCAAACAAAGTAAGAAGTTTTGTCAAAGATTTGGCCTATGTCCAGAAAGAGGAAAATAATTGATAGTGAGTTCTATGACTGTTGTAATTCAATTCGAATAATGTCTGGTAGGGATAGAGCAAGTCACAGTTTTTGGGAACTAACAACACCTGCATGTGCACTTTCTACTAGTTTGCAATCATAGCTTGCTGGTGCGATTGCCCTTGGTTGCCACGCTGCTGGTTTGGTTCTGCCTTGAAATTGTGAAATCGATTAGTAAGTTAAAAAATTATGCAAATTCTAAACCTGAATGCAAAGACTAGATCTTTAATGTATGAGAAGGGTAAATGATTGAGGAAAACAACAATAACTAAGTTCTAATCTATACGAAGCTCTCATCAAACTAAGATTAATATCAACTTCGAATCAGGAAAGTTAGAAAATCCTTCAAAAAACTAGGTCAATGAAAAACATAAAACTCTATATAAATAGGAAAGAAACTGTGCCTCAATGCAAAAAAGAAAGAGAAGAAGAAAGTGAAGAATGCTGAGAATACATGTGTCATGTACCCGAGATATAACTTTGAGTAGGGACTTAGAGAAATACTGGGCATAGAGTCAGAGAAAACAATAGAGTTAGAAAAACTGGGCGAGGGAAATGAGTGAATTGGTTAGAGAAATACATTATACTTAAACATAAAACCATTTACATGGGAGTTCAGCAGTCCCGACTGTTTCTCTGGTCAGTAGTCTTGTGTTTACTGCATTAGCAGCTCCAAATTGGTCCCGCTATACAGTTGCTAATGCAGCAAGTACACGATTGCTGACCAAGAAAAGAGTCGGGGACTTTTTAGCTCCAGCGGACTCCATATATATATATATATATATCAATTATGCAGTGGGGTGTGTTGTCTACTCGGTATTTGGCACCAGGAATAGCACATTATGGTTCACTAAATGGAACACTTCGTCTGCACATAAAAATTTGGTGCAGCTTGATTGGCTTGGCTTTTGGTGCTCTCAAGAGGATTGATGTTCGGTTCTTGGCATTCTCAGCTCTAACATCTCAATTGGACCTTTCTTAACATACTTTTCAGATGTAGGAAAGCTTTATGATTAAGCAATTTTTCTAGAAGATTGAGTTTGAAAGGTGGAAGTGAAATTGAAGTCATTAATCAATATGGATGGAAAAGACTTCCAGTTAGTGTCGGCCTAGTTTCTGAGTCGTATTGTCGAAGAAGTAGCTGCTAGATGTATGCACAGTAATTATACAAGGTCTACTTGGTGTTACCACACTGTTCGTTAATTCATGATATCCCTTACTAATGATTATGTAACACCCGCATCTGAAACCGGTGATGCGGCCTGATTGGCATGATTTTAAGCGGATTGGTATGAGTTTATGCTGAATTTGGCAATTCAAAGTTTCTAATGGGTTTGAGTTGTCAATGTATGAAGTAAGATTAAATTCCTTATTTAATATAGATGAAAAAGAATTGCCAATTTGTGTTGCCCTAGTTTCTGATTCATATTATGGAGCGCCGTCAATAGAGTAGCTAAGACAGAAGATAATTTGAAGGTCAAGATATTACTAATATATTGTTTCATATTATTATTTATAGATAAATTAAGTTTAATCAGTATTAGTATGTAATTTTTTTGCTACAGTAGATACTCGTTTGGAATTTATTAAATTTTTTTACTTATTAAATTAGATTTCCTAGTTAGATAGAATTAGGGTTTTCCTTTTATGTCTATATAAACTGATGTAATCTTCACTATTATTCAGAGTTTTATGACTCGGACGATTCATCAACGTTGTCCAATTGCTTGAAGACCTTAAAAACTACAAGTGATCAACAAACTATTCCCAGCAGTGTATTAAAGCCTTGTGATTTCTGTGTACTTCTACTGTTCATGCGAGGCCTTTCAAATTGTATTTTTCTTTACCCTTATAGGGTGGGTCCCACTGGTGACTGTATTCTTTCGGTTCATCTAATAAATTTCTTCTTTTGTCAAAGTAAAAAAACTGCTTCTCTTCACCCCTCACCCCCAGCCCCGAAGAATTAAAATCTAGGGTTTCAAATCCACTCAGAATCCTCTACATCTACAACCAAATTTTCACGAGTCTTCTAATCTTCCAGCTGACCTCCATTGCTGACTGGACTCCACAAATGGTCAGAAGCTTAGCCATTGGCAATGTCATCATCAAAGGGCTTCCTTTCGGCATTAACTTGTAAATTGGAGCCTACCAGTGGCCTCATGGTACTAGATTTCCTTCTTTCATTACTGTAGATTACGTACTCTATTCAAATCTCTGATTTATACTGCAATATAAAGGTTGCCGCCTGGCCAGAAATATATATCATTGTCGGCATATTGATTGTTGAATGTGTTATACGATTTTCTTTTCTAGCGAGGAATATTAGGTCAGCAAGAGAATAAATAGGTGCTGCATTTCCATTTGAAAAGGTGTTTAATTTTTTGGATGCATATTTTTTTGATTTGGTCCTGATACTCAAAAAAGGCCAGAGGATTTCATAAATTATGCTTGAGATAACCTTGGACGCCTATAATTTGTAATAAATGTGTGTGTGTGTGTGTGTTCTTTCACTTTTTTACTTCTTTATCTGTTGGATCCTTCAACAATATGATCTTTCTGAATGCTGAACTTTTGTCAATTTTACACAGGGTGAGGGAATGCAAGTAAGAGGTCCAGCACCTGCACAAATTTCTTCAGTTATTGACTCTTTAAAGAAACAAGTTGCTACTGACCGCTGTGTTCATATAAAGGTGCTGTCTTTACCTAATTAAGCTAGAGTAATTACGGCTCCTGTATCGTGATATGATGTTAACTTAAGATATTTATAATTTATTTCAGAAAAGAATGGAAGAAAATCGGCAGAAGATGGTTGAAGTGACCAACAATCTTTTCAAGTCTGCACAGGAAAGAAGATACCTTAAGAGTACAGACACTGATGCGAGTGTTGTTAATCTGTTGGAAAAGAGGCAGAAAGATGCAATTGATATGCAAAATAATCTTGATAAAAATGGGGACAATGATAGCGAGAGTTCCCAAGAAGATGGACATGGGTCTGCAGCAATTCTTTTAGGAGCTAGTATTGCGGTGAAGAATGTGGTCCAGCCCATCAAGCTTGCAGACGTGAAAAAAGTACCGCCTTATACTACATGGATCTTTTTGGATCGGTAAGGTTCTCATGTGTGTGGATACTTTTTACTCTTAGACATCCGGTTTTAAGGCCATAATTTCCATATCATATTGTGTCAAGCATATGCTTATAGTACGATTTATTGGGCTCTAGACATCTTTGATTTACTGATAAATATGATGCAGTAATCAAAGAATGACAGAAGATCAATCTGTGTTTGGTCGAAGGAGAATATATTATGATCAAAGTGGCGGTGAAGCTCTAATTGCCAGTGACAGTGACGAGGAAGTGATTGATGAAGACGAGGAAAAGAAAGAATTTGTGGATTCTGAAGATTACATTCTCCGGTTGGTATAATTAAATGAATTTACATACATATTCATATACGTATACACACACACACACACACACTGAGATAATATTCTTACAGTGTCTTCACATACGTATTTGCTAGAATGACCATCAAAGAAGTTGGCATAGCTGATGCTGTTTGGGATGCACTGGCATGGTGTTTCTCTAGGAAACCATGTGAGGTCAAGGTACACATCTAATTGGAATGAGATTTTTTTTTTCTTTCCCAGGAGGTTTTGCTAGATGTTTCCGTCTCTTATGTACTAACATATAATAAAACCTGGTCATAATGTTAGTTCTGGTCCAGCTATTTCCCATTTGTTTCCTGCTGGTTTAACAGAGGTAACTACGATTAAACCGCTTATATAGGCTAGATATGAAGTTCTTACTAAAAGGGAGAATGCTACTGGGGGCTCTCAAGAAGGACACATTGAAGACATTTCAAATTCTTTTCTTGATAGAGATCTTGATACAGCTCTGGACTCGTTCGACAATCTATTTTGTCGCCGATGTCTTGTAAGTAGCACTCTGTGTACTTTTCATTCAGTATTTATTTATTTTTTTGTTAGTGGCAGTCTTCTTCAGTAACCAACTTTTTGTTGGTTAACTTTTGCGATATTCACTTGCAGGTATTCGACTGTAGATTACATGGGTGTTCACAAGATCTTATCTTCCCTGTAAGTTTATTTCATTGTTATGCTCAATTTATTGTTTTGTGCGGCCACTTGTCTTATTTTCTATTACAATTAGGCTGAGAAACAACTCCCATGGAGCCCCCTTCCAAATGAGGAAAGCACACCATGCGGCTTGCGTTGTTATCGTCAGGTAAAGATTTTTTCTAAGCAGACAGATTAAAAAATTTAAATACAACTCCCAATATCCTACCGTAGCTACAGCAAAACAAAGAAAAAGAAATAACCTTATCGAGTAACTGATAATTGACTTTTAGGTCCCTTCTTCTGATGGTGTTGGTTCTCAGATATCGAGAAGGCAGTCTTCTGGTACATCTTTAAGGAGGAGGGCAAAGGGCGTCCAAAGTGAAAGTGCTACTACATCAAATGCAAAAAGTTTATCAGAAAGCAGTGAATCAGAGAGTAGACCTATAGAAGAAGACTTTGTGGAGAAGCGTGGTGGGATTAATAAAAGGAATAGCTTGCAAATTCTTGAACATGTTGTAACTACCGTGAGGAAAAGACAGAAGAACATGGCCATAAATTCAGATTCTGATGATACCTTGAAGAAATGCAACTTTGTGGATGAGAACATAACTAATAAAGTAGTAAATGACATTAAATCTTGGAAAGCTTTTGAAATATCCCTTTTCGAGAAAGGTCTCGAGATTTTTGGGCGGAACAGGTTAGTGATGATGTAACATTGTTTCGTTTAATTCAATTCAGAAATCCATAATATTTAACGTCTTTTAACATTATCATTTTATATGCAAGTTGGTGTTAGTATAATTCTGCATATTTTGCAATGTTTCTACCGGTGCAGCTGTCTAATAGCAAGGAATCTTCTGAACGGCATGAAGACATGTTCAGACATATTTCACTTTATGAATCACTCTGAGAATAAGCTATCCTCTGAAGCAGTCAATGGTTCGGATTCTTCAGGTGAAGGCAATTCAAAGGGTGATGGTAATGATAATCTGGTCAGTACATTCTTTAATTCTCTGCATGTTTTCCAATTATATTGTTTTTATATTATTAGAGTTTTATTACTAATTAGTTTTGGTTGTGAATTTACATTTAGGGTACTCAGCTTAGAAGAAGATCAAGATTTTTACGTAGAAGAGGCAGAGTTCGTCGTCTAAAATATTCATGGAAGTCTACCGGTTACCATTCATTTAAGAAACGGATTTCTGAGAAGAAAGATCAGCCTTGCCGACAATATAACCCTTGTGGCTGTCAAACTGCCTGTGGGAAGGAGTGTTCTTGCCTTTTGAATGGAACTTGCTGTGAGAAATACTGTGGGTAAGTAAGCCATTTGTTACTTCACAAATATTATTTTTTCTCTTGATTTGTAAGGGTATTTGTGTAAATTGTAATGTGAGGTAAATATTACAGATGTCCTAGGAGTTGCAAAAATCGATTTAGAGGATGTCATTGTGCCAAAAGTCAGTGTCGAAGTCGTCAATGTCCATGCTTTGCTGCAGGTAGAGAATGTGATCCTGATGTTTGTCGAAATTGCTGGATCAGGTAACCTGCTATTAGTGTAATGGATCGTTTAGTTCCAATATATTTTCATATGTGTTCTCCACGTGTCTGCAGTCTATTTTTCACTCAATTCCATTTGTACAAGTTTATTGAAAATTAATTGTGTTTTTTAAGACAAAAAAATCAATTTTCGCTTGGCAGTTGTGGTGATGGCACTCTTGGAATTCCTTGGCAAAGAGGTGATAATTATGAATGTAGGAATATGAAGCTTCTTCTAAAGCAACAACAAAGGGTAAGTATGTTATACTATGTGCCGTCCTTTACTATTTTATAGTAAGCTGTACAAATTTAGTAATCCGTTGCACTATTCAATTGATGTACAGGTATTGCTTGGGAGATCTGATGTATCTGGCTGGGGAGCTTTCTTGAAGGTGACAGCTAAATACTAGTATATGTCCTTTTATGCCGTTTTATGTTTTTTTTGGGCTATGACTCAGTTATATATATTGTTACTCCCCAGAAATGCGTTGCCAAACATGAATATCTTGGTGAGTACACGGGAGAACTGATCTCACATCGTGAAGCAGACAAGCGTGGCAAGATTTATGACCGCGTAAATTCTTCATTTCTATTCAACCTCAATGATCAGGTATACTTTATACTCATTACTGAAAATGTCACAACCTTTCTTCCATTTCAGAGTTTTAACTACAAACTTTTGAGCTTTACTCTAATATGCATTTATTTGGTTTTTCTTGGAAGTTTGTTCTTGATGCTTTTCGGAAAGGAGACAAATTGAAGTTTGCCAACCATTCTCCAGATCCAAATTGCTATGCAAAGGTACCTCTCTAGCTTCCTTCAAGCATATCAATTTAATTTAATTTATTATTTCTTTTACGCATCTGATTATGTGACGCATGTGTATACAATTTTGGGCAGGTTATAATGGTGGCAGGGGATCACAGGGTGGGAATATTCGCAAAGGAGCGAATCATGGCAGGGGAAGAGCTGTTTTACGACTACCGCTATGAGGCCGATAGAGCTCCCGCTTGGGCAAAGAAGCCCGAGACCTCTGGTTCCAAGAAGGAAGAGCATACTCCTTCAAATGGTCGAGCAAAAAAAATTGCTTGACCAAACTTTTTTATTTCAGCCTTTGCTTTCAACTTTTTCATTAATCCCATTTACCCTTGAAGGATTTCTTCAGTCATTTTGTTACTGGAGATGCCATTGGCAGCTCCGATGAGAACTAGTTGCTTTTCTCTTCATCAATTTTTGGATGTTGAAAAACCTGAGCGAATTCACCACCACAGCGGGAATGATTTCTAGCTTAGTGAATTTATGCTATTCCTTTCAATGAAAAATTTATTTAAAACTTGTTGACTTTTATGTGTGACCGAATTGGAGTTTGTCTCCATCATATTTAATACCTTACCTTATCCGTTGTTCGTGAACGTTATGGAAATATTAAATGATGGAGGTTGGCCGTTGGAATGACAAAGTTTTCCTCCCCCTTTTACAAAGTAACATACCTAAACATGTTTAATTACTTGTCAGGATCAATGAAACCTATATACTGCCAACCCGATAACTGACCTCCAGTAGGCGGTTGGTTGCATCTGACTCTCCGTTGCTTATTCATATCAGAGTTCTAGAAATTGCTAGATGGATTTAGCTGGCGGATGAAGGGTCCAACGTTCAGTCATAATTAATTGAATTAATCAAATTGAAGTGTTCAATTTAGGTTTTGTTGAAGATTAATGGATCTAGGCGTCCATTTCATCTGGACGGTAGGGGGGAGTACTAAAACACTGATACATAAAGAGTATTGTTTGTAGTCATGCAAAAATTAGACAAAGAGTTGCCGGCCGTTCGTGGGGTTGCAAGAATGTCTGGTTGCCCACGGAATTTGCTAAGTACGAAAGCTGAGAAAGAGGACATCACCATAAATAATAGTAATGGTGAAGAAGTCTTTGTGCTAAACTGGCTTTATGGCTAGGAGGGGCAGAGTATGATGCCTCATTCATCCGCGTGAAAATGAAGGGCTTGAAAATGAAAGGCTCATGGAATATTATTATTATTATGACTACTACTTGTTTTCTGCTTGGGGAAAAATAAAGATAATTTTATTTACTGCTGCTAATTTTGTCCCTCCTCATCCAAAAGTCACAAAGGTTTGTTTCATAGTAGAAATAATATAGAAATGTATGTAGGTATTAAGAGATTTATAAAGTTTATATAGCACAATATATGAATATATGCTTTTAACATATATAGAGTAACTTGTGTATATGTAGAGTAACATGATCGGGGTTGAGGCCTTGCACACCTGTTAAGTGTTTTTTTGGTAGCAATTTATTGAGCGTTTTAAAATTATAAAATTTAAACGTAACAAAAAAAATTATGTTAGCTAGGTGAAATATAAATCTAAAAAGTTGAGTTTGCAGTTTAAATTTAAATTTAAATAATAATAATTTAAGATTAAATTAAAATTATAAATTAAGTCTATTAAGCTCTACCAAAGAAACACTAAAACTGGAGTCGGGCGAAACTCGATTAGATTGTCATCCCTATTTTATGCAGTACTTGCACACCACAATGCACATATCTAACGACGAAATCTCACATTAAAAAGAGAGTGAATTATAAGGAGTTGGTCCCTAGAACTAGACCTGACAATTTAGTATTCGTGGGTAAGTACATGACGGGTTTTAATAAATTAAATAAATTTATCCGTATTTTTTGAATATATAATATTGTACCCATTATCCATATACGGGTAATGGGTAATCCGTAATAAATTATATTTTTATTTTTGAATTATTTAAATAATTTAATATTTTCTTTAAACCAAATACACACACACACACACATTGTAAAGCCTACTTATCCAAATATTTTTTTTAATTTTGATTTTGAATTAATAATTATCTTCCAACATAGAATAGAGTGTGGGGATTTTGAAATTTAGTTTGAATTTGCATATGGTTAAAGGACAATCTTATTTTCCAAATAAATATCTAATACAAGCATAGAAGTATTAATATTCTCTTTCAATTTACAAATGAAAATTGTATGTTAATGAAATTCTTATGTTACGTTTGATTATCATTCCTTGCGGAAAAAAAGTATAATAAATTTTTATATTAAAATTAAATGGTGGTTGGGATAAAATAGTTAACTAGTCTTATAATTTAAGTTAAAAATCATGAAATGAATGAAACTCACATTTTCTCATAAGAATAAACATTCACTTCTCATTCCCTCATTCTCTTCATTTTTAACAAATTTTTTAAGACTAACAATATATTTTCTCTCAAACACTACTTAATTTTAGTATAAAATTTTATTTCATGAGAACTAAACGTCACATTATTGTTTATCACTTTATTGAAAGGAAAAAAGATTTTTAAGTGTAAATGCAGTTACTTTAGATGCATGAAAATTGCGTATGTTACTGCATTTACCGGGCTTATTGATCATAATTCACTTTTGTAAATGTCCAGTTCTCACTATTTTAATACCTAGAAGTCTAGAACTTATATTTTACTTTTTCTTCCTTGTTCAAATCTAACTAACTTTTACGCAAATAAGTGTAATTCTAATGAATAAAATATAATATATATAAAAAATAAAATAAATTTATTAATTCTAAGTATTTAGATAACGCATGTGTATCTATAGTTTGGGTACAAAAGCGATAAATAAAAGCGTACATAAATAAATTTATCCGTTATTTTTTAATGTATGTTAAAGTTATGTCTATTATCCGTATATTTTGAATATTCATGAACATCCACGAATTTGAATAATTTTTTGTCAAATTCATCCAAAATAATAATAATAAAATATATAATAAAAATGCTAAGGAGAAAGTAACGAATTTTTTTAAGGGTCGAAAAGAGTGGAATTCTTTTATTTATTTAAGACTCAAGTAAAGTAAGAAGTTGACACTTTGCCTACTTCTCATGGTACAAAAGCAGACATCATATTGGGTAATAAATATAAAAATTTATTATAAATTAATTTTGAATTAAATATTTTCATATGATAGCAAAACATATTTAATTATGTGTATGGTCTAACACATACTTTACGTTATTTGATATAATATTATTTACATATTTAGCTCAAAATTACTCACGTAATGAAAAATTTTAAAATTCGAAATTAGATAATAAAGCTCATTGGATACTTCAAAAGTTTACAAAAGCAAAACATCAAATCTTCTTGTAAACATTTAGTAAAGACAAATTTATAGAATTATAAACCAAATTACTTTTCTTGTTAACTTCTTTGCGTCTTAACAAAGTAAGCGCATGAAAAATAATTGCTCTCCTAAAACTTACAAATAAACGAAATACTATTAACCTGTGGTTGCGCTTTGCCTTAGAGCAAACGGACCAACGCTTTAATAGCCATGTTTAATTATGATTTATTTGATTAATTTATAATTTATTTTTAAAATAAAAATTATTTATTATATGTATTTTATGAATTAAAATCTAATAATATTTTTCAAAAATAATAATTAATATATATTTTTAATTTTCAATTATTTAAATTAATAAATATATTTTAAAAGGGGATTGCACGAATGATGTTGCCACTCTCAAGGCGCTGGTATTTTAAGTAGAGTATAACTACATATAAATCTATTACACACCTATCGTACATCAATTTAATAAAATATATATTATAATTACTAAAATAATTAAAAAATAACTATTTTTATTTTTTAAATTAAATATTTAAACTTTTAAGTAATATATTTTGTATTATTTTATGTACAATAGATATACAATGAATATGCACATACATTTTCTCTTTTAAGTAGGACTTGTTTGGTACATATTACCAAATCAGTTTTGAACTTTGATGTAATTTTAAATTTTTATTAAAGTTGAATTTAAGTTGTAAATTTAATTTTTTAAATTTATATTTAATTTATTAAGCATACTTTTTTATTATATTTAAATTTTATAATTTTTAAACACTTACTATATATTAATACCAAACAAGCACTCAATTAGAACTTGGGAACAAATATCAATGTCATTATTAAACTAGATCAAAATGATATAGTGTGTGTAATTATTTTATCTTTTACAAATTTAAGTGGAGTTCAGTTTTTTTTTAAGTGAGATTATTTTTTATATTATTGCAATTAATTGACCAATTATTAGAAATTTAAGTGGTGTTCAACTCTTATTCTTTCTTTTTAATTGAAATTATTTTTTACATTATTTAATTATTTAATCTATTATTATAAATTTAATAATATAAAATTTTATTTCTCTTATTGAATGAGATTTATAACTCATTAATTATTAATATTATAAAATTATAATTTTCTTGCCTTTAATTGATGTCTTCTACCATCACCCATTATTAGAAAAGGCATAACTACGTACACATTTATTGCATATTCATTGTAAATTAATTATAAAATATAGTATAATAAATAATATAATTTAAAAAATTAAATATTTTTATTATTTAAATTAAATATTTAAACTCTCAAATAATATATTTTATATTATTTTATATACTGTACAATAAATATTCACATATTTTTTCTCTATTAAAAAAAAGAAAATCGTGGCGATTGCGACACATTCTAATTGGGAGCTGCAATTTTCATTCTACAATAATTTAAAAAATGTTACTATCTGGACCGAGGGAGTACTTTCTGTGTTTCTGTTTCTGTTTCTGTTTCT
>JAUMHB010031462.1:7082-39476 GCA_032359685.1 Pittosporum tobira | reverse complement strand
AAAAAATACATCAAATCAATTTTAAACTAATAATTCAATAATAATTTTGATATAATTTATATGATTTTAATACTTACGTATGAATACATGAGTACGTTAAAATTAAAATGTTTTTTACTGTTTGAGTAAAGAAGTTCTTTCTTTTAAGTCGTAGTGGGTAGTGTGTCTCTGTACTATCGCACTTTTGCTTTATTTTGTGTGGTTCTTGTGACAAAAAAAAAGGATCAAAAGAAAAATATAAAAAATAGACAGGATTTCCAGACATGGTTGATAAAGTCTTAAAGGAAAAAAGTAGTAAAAGGACAAGGATCCACTCGGTGTGGAAAGAGTATTTAATAAATATTTAAAAATTTTATTAATTTGTTAAAGTTATGCTAAAAGACACTTGATTTGATAGTCGAATATCTAAAAGGGGACGTTTGATAGAAAAATTAATTTTATAATTTTTTACAAATTTAAGGAGATTAAGCCAAATAAGAGAAAATATCTCAAATCAATTTAAGATTAACATTTTGTTTATGAGCTTGACAAACTCAAAAAAAGAAAAGTTACTGTTTACCAAGAAAAATTATTGTTTATTCGTGTTTGTGAATTTTTGGTCAATAAAAAAAATAAAAAATTAAAAATTTACTGTTCATCTTTTTTTTTTTTTGCACTTTATTTCCTTGTCAAAAGTAAAAGAAGTTACTTTTTTCATAAATAAGTAGTAAAAGATAATGTCTCTGTACTATCGCACTTCTGTTTCCTTTTTGTGGTTTTTGTTAAAAAGAAAAAGTATAACAAATGGACAGGAACAGGAGTTTGGTGGATAAGTATGAAAAGTGGACCATCAAAAAGTAGATAATTTCGGTGGAATTCGGTGTCCTACGCAAACGGGGTGGGGTCTTTTTAGCGTTTTTCAAAATTAGTAGTAAAAGGACCCTTGTGTTTGAATATTATTCGTTATTATATTTATTATTATTTTAAAATTTATTAATTTGTTAAAGTTATATTCTAAAATATATGATTTAATACTCAAATATTTAAAAACACTTTTGATAGGAGCGTTACAAAGTGTTTCACATTATAATTTGTAATTTAAATTTTTTTTTAAAATTAAATTTAAACTATAAATATAATTTTTTGAATTTAATTTAATTTATTAAATATATATATATTTTTACCTTATTTAAGCTTATAGTTTTTAAATTTTTCTATCAAACAAGCGCTAACAAGAGTTTTGTAAGATTAGTGCACGTTTGGTATTAACGTTAAGAGATTATGACACTTAAATGCAATAAAAAATTATGTTTGGTAAGCAGTGATAGATTAAATTTAAGTTCAAAAAATTGAGTTTACAACTTAAATTTAATTTTAATAAAAATTTAAAATTTAATTTAATCTGCAAATCACAATTTAAAGAGTTTCCACCGTTGTTACCAAACAAGCCCCGTAGCTTCCCCAACCCAAAGTAAGACCATGAAACTCGAAGCACCCGACTGGAAATTACTTTATCCCGGAAATCACAGTTAGTTATTGGTACAATCTACTTCCTACTTACTTAGACAAAAAAAAAAAAAAAGATTAATTTAAAAAAAAAAAGACTAGTGACTCAGGAATATGCGATACAAAGTAATAAATCATTAATTATTATTTTTAGAACATATGGGATATAATTTATTATTAAAGTGCAGTAGATAAATTATTTTAAAATATTAAATACAATTATTTGTAATAAATTATATAAACAGTTTATAGTACTTAAATATATGTTAAAAGTAATTTAGTGATAAAATTGTTTTCATTCAATTGATTATGAGTTATCAGTTTATTTGATATATTTTGATTTTATACTTAAATTATTCTCATTAATTAATTATTGCCAAATTTTTCCTTAAATATTTTAATATAATATTTCTATGAATGAATTGTTTTAAAAAATAATATGCCAAACAGATATTAAAAACTACTTATTAAATAAGCTGACAAATAAGATATATAAAATAAGCTAAGATCAAAGACCCATAATCCCAGATAATACAGTAAGTATTTAAGTATTTAAAATAAACTAAAACGCACAACCTCAAGAAAAAATTTTCCCATTTAAATTTAAGAAATGCATATTAAGGACACGCAAGATTTAAACCTTTCAGAAAATCTACAGTATAAGGAGTGTTCCTGGTTAGTATTAGATGAGATGACACACAAATAATCTAATCAACTCACCAATATATAATACTCTATCCGTTCCAAATATTTTATAATATTTTAATTTTTTAGAAAATTTAAAAAATATGTTTAATAATATAATTTTAAATAATAAAACAATTTCCCAAGTATTAGCGGACGATCCAAATTCTTAAAACATTTTCCCAAGTCCCTTATAATAATAAGTAAAATTAGAAAATTTAGCAACGCAAAAACCTCTAGAATGGAACAAAAAAAATATACCGTAGTAAAAAGTAAAAACTTAGGACATGTTTGCCACACGGGAATATGGTGATTGGAATAAAAATAATATATATATATATACATCAAATGTTGGGAATGAAACATTTACATTATTGTATTTAAAAATATAATGATATGAATCACTTACCAAAATATTATTACATCTTATTTCTCAAAAAATTATATAATAATTATTAATTTTTAAAAAATATATTTATTATATCACTTTAACAAAAAAATATTTAAAAAAAATAAATTTAAAATTTTGATCTTTATATGATTGATAGAAAAAATTATAAAAATAGTGACAACTTATATAATATTTCATATATTACACAAAAGTCTCAATTTAATAATATAGATTCAATTATGAACTCTTAAAATATAATTTTATTGTGTTTCATACATATTAACATTTTAATAAAAATTTTAATCAATAATTACGAAATTGTAATTAAGAAATTAAATTTTTTTGAAAGAAACATAAAATAATAAATAAATAAAATATTTTTAAAAAAGTAATTAAAATTGAGAGATAAAATAAATATTTAGAGAATAAATGTAAATTTTTTATAGAAATTATTTTTATTTTAAGATGAGACCAGAAAAGAGTGAGAAAATAAAATATTACAGATAGGTATCATGACAAATATTTTAAAATGAGTAAATAAAAAATAAAAAAAGTTGCCAAATTTGTAAAAGAGAAAGTGCAAAAAAAATAAAAAAATAGAGACAGAAATTGTCAAAGTTTCAGAGGGAGAAAGTGTTAAATTTTTAGAGTGAGATTTAAAAAAAAAATTGAATGAATGGATAAGAAAAATTAATTTTGTTTTTTCAAATATTCATGGGGAATAAGAATTAGAAAACCACAAATCGGATTGGGTATGAAATTCTCATATTAAATAAGTATTTTTCACTAGTGAAAATGAGATGATCAGATTAAAAAATTTAGTAAAAACGCACCAAACATAGATATAATAGGTATGTGAATGAAATACTCATTCACATTCTCGTGCACCATACTAGCAATCTAGAATGTCTCCTAAAAAAAAAGGTTAAAAAAATAAAAATGTAGAGAGCTTGAAATGGGATGGAAAAAAAAAAAATAGTAGAAAAATTAACATTAATGTTATTTGTGAGCTTTTTGATAATAAAAAAAAAGTGAAAAAAAAAAGTGGATGCTTTTCTTTTCAAAAGTGACAACATCAGATAAGAAAAGGAAAGAAAAAGAACAAGCTTTGATTGTGTTATCTATATTATCCCTTATTTTTGATATAATTATACTTTAGTAAAAATAATAGAATAATAATTTATTCATTTTCTTTCCTAAAACTCAAACACAAAAAAAGAAAATTTATAAATTTTTCATTAATTTTAAATAAAAAAAACTCACAAACAGAGTAAATAATGTTCTAGCGAGCACGATCGAGCTCGTATAAGAAAATAAACCGTTTTGATATATTAACAGTCAGCCTAGAAAAAGGAAATACTCCTATTTCCGAAATGGCAACTAAGTAACTGTAATTCACAATTAGGCCGATGAATAGATACAATAGAAAAGATACCCATTTTCCTTGTATTCACATGCTCTCAATTGAAGTTTCGGACAGAATTGTGGAAGGCTATCAAGGTAATAACGTATTGTTAACAAGCCCCATAGATTCTGCAACTTCTCTAGAGGCAAAGGTATCAGCTTGGGCCTGTTCATTCCAAAAAAAAGAAAAGAATAAAATAAAATAGGAATCAAGGTCAGAGTACATCTTCATGCGTTTGATTCACAGCTAATAAAAAATGTCTATTCTTCTACATAATTCCAGGAATAAAGAAAAACAAATTTTTGTAACAGCAAACCATAATTATACACTCCTCATTTCCACAAAACGAGTCTCACTTCTCTAAATTTTTTGTTCCACAAAAATATTTCCTTTTTAGATATAGTATAAAATGACACAATATCCTTAAGTTAAATTATCACAATTTCAAAATCGTCTCACACCCACTAACTAAGCAATCATTATATATAAAGGTTTAGGGTAAACATGGGTTAAAAACTTAAAATTGTAACCATAAATTTTAGAAATCAAACTCATTTTGTGGAACGGATGAGTATAAGTCGAGACTCTGAAATTCAATATAACTAGAACTCAATTAGACACCAACTGCGTGCATGTTTGTGTGTCTCAGCATGCAGAGGTGAACTTCCTGGTAAATCCAGATTTAAAAGTACGAGCAACAATATTAGAAATGTTTAGTGCACTCGCTATCTATTAGAAAGGATTCATTATAAGTATGAGCAACAATATTAGGATTTCTTATCACATCCATACCTGAAGGCGATGCAACAAAAACATCAGGAAAAGGTGTACAAAAACCTGCAAATGGTGTCATACGGTTACCATGGATTTCACGAGATTTGGAATTAACATTTTAACAATTATATATCTGTGCAGTAATAAATTCTGAGTATCAGATTTCAAACTTTTACTTACCAAATAAAAGAGTAGGAGAACTCGAGCAACTGGGTACCGCCAAAGAAATCTAGTGGCCCTGACAGCACCAGAATCCAAAAGCTTTGCTGCCTTTTGCAACTGCGCTAAGCAAGTATATAAAATCAACTACCAGTCTAGAAGTAAGCAAAGCAAGATGAAATGTGATAACCCAAAGACACAGAAAAACCTGTATGCTAGCCCCAGCCATGTGGCGGTGATGCAAGGGGAGAGGCCTACAATTAATAGTTTAGGATTAGAAAGTTCCTAAAAGAGTATTGAAGATAGATCTATATCGCGATATGGTGGCATTATGTGCATAACGGAATCTCGGAAGTAATTATTTATTTATTTAAATATATAATATAATTTTTTTGCGAATTACATATCAAGATTTTTTTTTTAAATAAACATACACCAACTAAAGAAACCAATTTTGACCAGGCAAATAATACAAACCCAAGACAAGGTACATACTCGAGGGCTTTCATGTCAGTGTCTTCCTCCCAAGATGATGACGCTCGACGTGAAACTCTGCTCCTTTCTGCTTCTACCTGTTTAAATTAGTTAAACAAGTAATTAATATGGGAAACTACTGAACTCCATATTAGGGAACATATAACCTCAACTGTAGCCAGACCTGAACTTCTTGAATACGCCTCATCTCCTTGTCGAATTGAAACTCTGCAGCAGCTTTTGCACTGGACATGGCTTCTAACTGTGTTTGCTTGTAATACTAAATTACAGATAAAGACCATTTAGCACAATTAGAGATTAATGACAACAAAAATATGATTAATGGAAACTATTAGTGATAACAAGTTGCCATACCAACAAATCAGTTAGTTCACGGTATCGTTTCTCCAGCTCCATATGCTCCTGTTCAATAGCAGCAGATATCACTCATGACGGTTATTATTGACCACATACTGAATATAAAACTGAAACTCGTACACGTGAAATTTATCTCAAGGGTATATGGGCACAAAAAAGGGCTTGCAGAGGAAACAAGAAACCAATTTAATTTGATATATTTAATTAGGAACAGAGGTAGTAGAATAATGTAACATAAGGAATAGAAGTCAAATGGGGTAATAAGCAAGAGGATGCTACCTGACGTGAATAGTGTTCGGCATCCCTTTTCATGGAAGCCATTTCGACTCTCATTTTTTGAAATTCAGCCTGCAAACAAATAAATATAATAGACAGATATCCTGAGAAACCAATTTACAACACCAGAAAATTATATTTCTAATAACAAGCAAAAGTGCAAAGCTATTCCTGTTAAAATATATAATAAACAGCACAATATGCACATTTTTCTAATTAATATAGTTAATATAATGATGTAGATGAAACCCATAAACACGTACAAATGTGCCCAAGTAATTGTGAGTGTGTCTATGCATAAACCAACAGTTACTTGCCTCCCGCGAAGAAAGCTTGTTTTCGGCATCTCTCTGACCTTGACGTGCACGCTCCACTTCATCCTGCCATGCTTGTATCTAGATATTCAAACATTTTAAAACTTGAATTTGTCAGGTGGATCTTAAAAATTTAATACTATACTCGCAAAAATATTATAAGGTTCTAATTTCTAATTTAACAATGAATTGCTGTGTTCGTCAGTAGATATAATATCTTAATACCTGAATTACTTGATTAGCCTCTTCAGGGGACTTCTTATGTCCACGACGATGGCGGACTTCCATGTCTTGCAGTTCTTGATTTAGAGAAGCACATTCAACCTGATGGTAAATTATTCTTATTTATTAATTACTTTGATAAGTGACGTTCAATGATATTTCCCATGTGACAGTTTTGAATTTAAATCATAAATATGGGAAAAATCAATCAAAATAACTATTTGCAATTGTCATTAACTACCTCAAGCAGCGCAACCTTCTGCTCAAGCTCTATTGCCTTAGCAGTCCTCTCATCTGCCATTCTCTGAATCCTGGCTAGGGCTGTGGATGAATCAAGAGCTCGGTGTTCCAGTTCAACTTCTCTTTCCATAGCAGCCTGTTTATACAGACAAGTTATGACAATAGAGGCGATAAAAAAAGTCAACAAACATAGTCAAGGAAAAAAAATAGAGAAATATAAAATTGTGGGCCCGAACCATCTTAGTAGCATTGTGTGCAGCACGCTCTTCTTCCGCTCTCCGTTCTGCAGAAGACAGCTCCTCCCTTAGAGCCTGATAGAAGAGAATTCTCATCAAGCCCAAAATTCCATCATACAAACAACAGACACAAAGATGTCTAGAAATTTATGCAAACTATGTTCAACGGACGAGAGAACGAGTCAACTCACTTGCATCATTCTTGTTTCTGTTAGTTCTCTATTTCTCATTATAGACTCCATGTTTGCCTGGTGAAAAGAAATCAGATATTGTCAAATACTACTCTTTTAAATCAGACAACTAACAATCACAAATATATATATATATATATATATATAAACCTGCAATGATGCCAGATTTCCTTCAGATAAAGCAGCCTGCTTCTTGATTGCATCCATTGAAGTAACAAGTGCCTCAATTTCAGAGTTCTTTGCAGCCAAAGCTTCAACCATATTTGACTCCGATCTTGTCACCTCACTTTTATAGATAGACAACTCTTTCTGTAGCTCTTGTATGCGCACTTCATACGATTTAGTCAATTCTCTCTGTTACATCAGAATCTTTATTAGTATTAATCATGTCATTTCTCCAGTATCATACACAAAATTAACCAATTTAAAGATTTACCTCTGCAACTAGAAGCTCCTCTAACTGAGCACTTTCAGATTTGTACTCTTGAAGACGCGATGAAAGTCCAGCACAAACCTGAAAACCATAGACATAAAGGTAGTACACCATGAAAAAAGACAAAGCATTGGAGGGGGCAATATTGGAATATTAGATGCTTAGACAGCGGTTTAGTTGCTCCCTAATAGTTCTGAAGGTGATAATAAATTAGGGTTCTTACCCGTGCTAATCTTGCCTCTTTAGTTTGACCAGTAGAAGTTGTACTTTTAAGCAGTCCTTGAGCCTGTAGAGCTAAATCGGATAGTCAAGACATGTAGCAGACATCGAATCATATAAGTAAAAGTTCGGCCAAGATGATTATTTTCCCCTTTTTTTTGTTTGATATTTTCCCTATTATGTACATAATTTACCTCATCAAGTTGGTCTTGCACTTTTACAGGAGAATCAATAGCTTTGTTTTCCTGATGGTTCTTTTGATCCGAGCGAGATTCAACCTTAAAATCGGTATCTTTCAACCGTGTATCAACTTCTATAGGTGCCTCCATGCTGACAGGTTGAGATTCCTCCTGGTCAACTTTTGCAGGAGTATCTGTATCTCTTATTACGGCATTTTGACCAGAATCGATTGGACGATCTTCTGGAACAATCTCAACACTTCTGGAAGCAACTGGTGAAGGAAGCATTTCCTGTTGACCATCTGAAGAAATCTTATTTACAAGATCACCATCAGAAGTTTGAGGTACAGTGAGGGTCTCAGTCTCAGTAACAGTTCCCGAGACTTCCTCATGATCAGCAGCATGTTTCACCTCATCATTAGAAGGACCCACTATTGGGCCATCTTGGTCCACAGGCTTTTGCTCCTCATTGCTAATAATGGTACTGGAACTAACTGGGCTTAGCCCATTAGCATCGATTGATAGATTAGCTCGATCTTTATCAGATGCTGCATCTGAGTACAAAGTTTCAGAGCTAGTTTGCTGCTCCACTCTAGTATCCGTTGTAGCAGGAGACTCGATGGAGGGAGGTCGCTTTTGAGGCTACAAGTATCATTTTGTTAGATAAATCACAAAATAGAAGTTTGTGCCACATAGGCTAAGAAAGCCCAAAAATACCTTCTGTTTTGGCCTTGTTTTCTTTGCTTGAGATCCTTGTCCATTAGAGGCTTAGTAATTGAGACAAAAGACAAGAAATGAGGAGGAGACATTAATTCTAAGAAGCAGTCATTTTTACAGAAGTACGAACAGCTAGCGATTGGCTAGTTCTTCTCAATTGATTTTTATTTGGTAAAAAAAATATATATATATATATATTTACTCATTTATGCATTTTGTTGTCTAAGTAAATGAGGCAACTGGAGTTTCAGATCTCTACCTGGCAACTGAAAATTAGACTGCTCATCTTGTTTGTCGCCAACAGCAAGCTTTGCCTTTCGATCTACAACTTCGAACAAATCTGATGGCAACACAATCCCAAATATTTCATTTTAAATAATAACTTCATATGATTACATATTGAGCATCTTGTATGCATGCACGCTATATGCTGGATAAACACACACACACACACACACACACACACACACGATAATTTTTTTTATTGATAAGCAAGTGAACAAAATCCACCAAACATAAGACTCAAAACGTGTTAGCTAAAAATTAGTAGATTTTATTCATTGGTTTTACCCATTGAGGAATCTATACTGGATATGCAAAGTTTAGAAAGGACTCACTTATCTAATAATTGTTAGTAGATTCTATTCACTGATTTGAAAAGTCTAATTGGAAAAGTACACAAATTTTGCTGAATCACCTCTAGATAGATTGCAGAAGAGCCTTAAGCTTTGTTAATATATCACCTGATTTAAATTAACTCAATAGAGCTTGGTTCCAGCTCCCAACAACCATTAATTTTCCATTTGTTTCCACCAAGTCCAATTGGTACTACCTGTGATGGTTTAGAAACTTTGCCAACAGTGTAGTTCAGTTCTTGTCGCCCATGCTGATGCAATCTTGGTTGATCCTCTGAGTTACCAACTGTTGTGCTACTTTTCTTTCCTTGATAAAGTACTGCTTTTCTATTTAATTTTCCCCCAACTGTGTAGAAATTTTTTCTTATGATTATTTTTCTACATTTGGTTTACTTCATATTCATTGTTAGATTTACAACTGATCTACGCTAGTACTTCCCTCGTCCTGAAGAAACGGATTGCTATTTTCATTGCAAAAAAATAAAACAAAACATAACAAACAAAACATAACAAACAAAACAAAACAAAACAAAACAACTTACTATTTTTAGTTCCAAATTTTTCTTTCATATGACATGGTTGGGCTTGCTCTTGCAGCAATGTACAGATTGATGCATACAAAGAAAGTTAACAAACATCCATGTCAAGTTCTGATATTTCGTTGCGATGCAGAATGATTGCCAAAACACAAAACTACATCGAAATCCATATGCTTTTTTTACCTTGTTCTTTCATGATAGCGTATACTGACTACAAAAGCAAAAGAGAAAAATAGGGCATTGTGTTAAGGACAAATCCTGCATTCCCCGCCAGCCATATTCTAAACTGCTTTATCAGTAGATGGACTAGTCTGCTTCAACCATACAATCCCCCAATTAAGACTATGAACTCTCTCAAGTCCCAAAACAATCCTTTTTCAAGTTAACATTTAAGCCGAGATTTGTCAAAATCAAGCCACTAGGCAACATTTTGAGGATAAAGCATCTAGCCAAAATAATGTGAGGCCAAGATCACAATTTCCCTTCGTTGTTATTTGCAGCAATACTACCCATTGTAAACATATATAACTCCAGAGATACTACATACTACATTTAATTATACGTATTCAGAGAAGGGGTGTAAATGAGAATTTTTTTTAGCTTGAGCTAGGCTCAATTTTAGTAAATGAAAGAGCTTTTAACGAGCCAAGCAAGAGCTTAGATTAAACCAGTGTGTTTTTTGGAGCTCGACTCGTTTAGGCTCAGTAACTTTTTATCAAGCTCGACCAAAACTCAAGCTTGTTCGTGAAGGTTGGGCTCCTTTAACACCCCAAAATTTAAACTGTATAAAAACCAATCGTCAGGTGTTTAGTTATATAATGCAGCTAAGATCACAATGAAATTGAAAGCGCGCAATATCAAATGAAAGTCGAATTCATAACAGATCAGACTCTAATTGCTCTAACGCCGTTTTAGGTGATTCTCGAACAAATTTATAGATACAGATATTAAAACAAAACATATATAGAGAGATTTAAATCTCGCACCTTCCGCGGCTTTGAGCCAATACGCCATTGAATGCACAAATCAAGTGAAAATTTGATCAATTGAATGCTGATTTGGGAGCTTTTTATTGATCTGGTTAAGGAAAAGGATAGATCAATGGATTCTGAAACGAATGATTTGTGGGTTTGTGAATGAACTCAAGTTGGAACAATTAAATTGTTTAATTTTGTGTTTTCGGATGCAGTAAACGGAATTTATAGTCACACCAATATAACTTTCTGTTGTAATGTCCCAGGCAGTCGTTAGTTAGGGGATTTGTACTGTATTAACGAAAAACGAATACAATTTGGGCGTGTTTGGCGAAACATCCAAACCAGGCCAGTTGGTAAATTAGATACTCCGTATTGATTAATTTTACTAATGGTAATTTATTTAATTTTTCAATTTTCCGTGTTTTTTTATTTAAATTTTAGACTGAAATATAATTTGTACTCCAAAATTATACCAAAAATATAATCTACACTTTAAATTAAATTTTTGGAAAAAATAATTCTAAATTTTATTTTTGTCAATTAAATACACCTAGTTCTAATTTTTCATTTGTTTTCTTAAGGTCTTTTGAATGCATCACCAGAAAGGTAGAAAAAATATTTCACATATTAGAAGGTGAATTTATCAAATATGTCTACACATGGTGCGACAATTTTGTTTCCATCTTCTTCTCATTACTGCTACTCGTTCTCTCTCTCCACCACTCCTGTCGTTGACCCTTTCTCCGCTTACCCCCTTCTCCACCACATTTCCACGATAAAATCTAAGGACCAATTCTTAAAATCTTACACTGTCACTCCCTCGATAAAACCCATGTCCCAAAATAATTTTACCCTAATTTTTTTGTCTCTATCATCACTCACCGACAAAATCTTAACTCCGTCCTCCAAATCTTTAACCACACCAGCAAATTCCAATCCAAAATCAGATCCATCTAAAACTTGTCCTCAAATAATGATGAATGCATTGCATCACTTGGATCAACATAAGGTTATAACAAAAATATATTCTTGATCAATAAGTTCATATTTGATAAACGTAAAATATCAAAAAGACAATCTTCAACAACTACTAAATCAATCAACTTCTTAATGGTTTTGCTATTTTCAAAGTCTTGGTTTGAGTATCTAATGTCAAATTCTGCAACAAATCTGCAACTTATTTAGCACAAAGAGTTAAGATATATGTAATTTTTAAGAGTGACCCAAAAAATTAAAACTTAATGAGTTGAAAAAAAAGGGCAAAAAAAATTTAATTGATATTAAATTCGATGACATCATAAATTCTACAAAATATAATTAAATGCACGTGTGTATTGTTCACCAATATACATTTATTTATCATCCATGCATATAAAAATTGTAACTTTGATATCAATAGTTGATTAAATTTCAATTACTATATTTAATGGGCCCCAATAGAAGCTTACTTCACCATGATTAAGCAAAAAAAAAAAAAAAATACTAGATTTAAATTAAACAATAAATAATCTCAAGAATGAAAAAATTAATTTAAATTATTGGGTTGAACGCTACTCTTGACGAATTGAAGATCCTTGGTTTTAGAGTCATCAGCGTGTGATCCAAGAACTTTGAGCTGGATAAGATTATTTTGTTTTTGACCTTGTCTGAATTGACTCTGGGAGAGTATGAATTTGACTTTTCAAGGTAAGAAATTGGTGATTTTGGGTTTTGATGGCAGAGTGAGAGAGAGAGAGACATGGCGGGTGAGACGAAGGTTACTATTTTGAGGTGAAGAGTGAGAGTGAGTTTCTAAAATTGAAATGAAAGAAAAGAAAAATTAAGATGATGACCCAAAAACTTTTCAATTTTGCTCTTATTTTAACAAAATTTGTTAATGAATTAGATGGAAAATTAACAGAATATGTATTTAATTCACTAAATGAAAATTTAAAGTGACTTAAAAAAAAAATTAATTTGAACAAAAATTATATTTTTATTGTAATTTTATTGTGCATTTTGTACTTCGATCTAAATTTTATAATGCCCCCTTTCTTTCTTTTTTATTTTTTTTTGAAAAAAAGCAGAACTGCTCTTAATCTTTTAACGTTACGAATATGATATTCTCTCCGCCTTAATTTAATTATTTTTATTAAAAAAATTTTATTTAATAAGTTTTTTATAATTAATAAAAAAAATTTTATGTAACAAAATGAGAGTGAAAATTTGATAAAAATAAATATATTTTATATTTTACAGAGTAAATGAAATTCCTTTATTAGCGGTATAGCGACCCGCAAAAGAGAGAAGCATATTGGTAGCGGACGCCTGCGTGAATCAATGTTGTGAATCTAGAATCACCATCTAGGGTTTCCATTATTGAATCATTCACTGCTAGAGTTTCAATTCTCTATGTCAATGGATCACGACTCCACAAACGATCCTATAGTTGAGGATGAAGATGAATCATCGCCAACGATTCTCGATCTCACCAGCTTTCAGCTTCATGATATCAGCTCAGTCGAGCTGCCACCGAGTTTAACCGAGTTAGATTTAACGGCAAATCGGTTAAAGACGTTGGATCCTCGGATTGGACAACTCTCCAATCTCAAGAAGCTCTCTTGCAGGCAAAATCTGTTTGACGATTCCGGTATCGAGCCCATTTCGCATTGGGATGCAATTTCCGAGCTCCAGGTATTTATTCTCAACGCCCAATTGCTAATTTTTGTGTGTGTTTTGTTTAATCATAGTTTGTTTAAATTAATGATTTGCATAACATCGTAGAAATCATTATTTTTGTAGTAGATTACTTAATTCTTTATATCACATTTTTATTTTAATTTTTTTAGCTAAGCCATACATATTTTTATGTTATTTTTCCCTTATATGCAATACATTTCTTTTAATCTTCCTATAATGTTGTTACTGTGATTTTCCTTTTTGTCTGCTTGTTGGAACTTATGAAGTAGATGAAATATATTTTTGTGAATTTTGAGATGTATGTGCTCTTTGATACTTGCACATACTGGTGCAGCAGGTTATGTAAAACTTGCTAAAGATCATGCAATATGGTGCAAAATACTGATAAATAACTTAAAAGAATAGCAAAGATGAAGAATAAATCAGAAGGAACAAGATAGAGTTTACAGGGAATACGACTCTAGGAAAAAGACCTACTTTCTTTACTCTCAATAAGAATATCATTAGGTACAGACCCCAACAATTAAACAAGTATTCTTTATATTAACCTTCGCCCTGTGGTTGTCCTAACATAATAAAAAACATAAACGACCCAACTTAAGTGACTCGCACAACAAGCACAACTCTTTCTTAACTAACATACGCATAATCTAAATCACATAAGTTAACCCAATTAATAAAGACTTCCACCCTTAAATAATGATATTAGTATTTTGTCACAGTTTCTCCATGGTTTATCTGCATCCATATACTCCGTATTGCTTATGCCTATACATTCTTGTAGGTTAATGACTCGCGTCTCTATATGAAAATGGCTTAAAAGTCATTCAGTTCTCTTGTGTTTTTTATGCTGGGAATTGCTCAGAATTATTGTACAATTTTTTATTTTTTTTTGTTTTCCTTCCCTTGTGTGCTCATGTAAGTATGTATAATCTTCAAATAGAACAACATTGAGTAAGATAAGAATTTAATTGAGCTTAGAAAATGCTATGTGCCTATGCCTGAACAGTTAACAAAGATGCAAGAGAAAGTCGGACGATGCTGTCAAGTAACTAGTAATCACTTGGGTATTTCAGATTGTTCTCTGAAGCAATAACATAGCCTCTATATTAGCATATCATTCTAAGCAGCTCTATGTCTCTGTGAGCTTGTGTGCAAGCAGGGACGAGGCTAGCAAGTTTTAATAAGAGGGGCGAAGACAATATATAAATATTTTGTTTTTATACATAAATAATTTAATATAAAGTAAAATGTATGACTTCGTATGACTTTATTTATTTTTTGACAAGTAAAGGAACCTCAGTTGTAACATACACTTTAACACCTAGTGCAAATTTATTCCATTCAAAAAAATAAATATTCTCATTTTTTACAAAAGACCATCCATATAAGCATATCAGTCTCCACAGAATTATCCCAGAACAGGATTACAAAATTGTAAATTGAACTCCATTTTAAGAAACAAGGGTCAAACCAGAAATTTTGGATTAAGAGGGTCAAAGTTTTTATTTATCTCAGTTGATCATTTAAATTGTAAAACTATATACTCCGTAAATGTTATACCTATTAATAAAATCCAAAAACATATGGTGGGCAATTGCCCTCCATCCCTCCTACCTGATCTCGCTCATGTGCAAGCACTGACGTGTATTAACATGCTTAAAATCAACAGAATTTTAACTGCAAACTTTTTTGTAGTCTTTAAATTATGTTGGAAGCCTTTGGTGTTTGTATAGGAAAAGGTTAAATTTTATGGATTTTATTTTCTGGCATTGTTATTGTTATTTTTGCAATAATATGCAATTGCTCCTGCTGCAGGAATTAGTGCTCAGGGATAATCAACTGAAGAAAATTCCGGATGTTAGCATATTAAAAAAGCTTTTGGTATTTGATGTTTCTTTCAACGAGATTTCGTCACTGAGTGGACTCTCCAACGTATCCAACACACTCAAAGAACTATACATCTCCAAGAATGAAGTACCCAAAATTGAGGAGATTGAGCATTTCCAGGGCTTGCAACTTCTTGAACTTGGCTCTAACAGATTACGGGTTAGGATTTACCCGCTCCGCTATGGGTTTAGCAATTTAAGTAAAAAGAAAATTTCTGAAACAGAGAGAAAATGGGTTTTATATATTTTTGTATATGGCTTATACACTCAGATCTCAAGTAATTACTTTGTGAATTCAGGTGATGGAGAATCTGCAAAATCTCACACACTTGCAAGAGCTATGGTTGGGTCGGAATCGTATTAAAGCCATTAACCTATGTGGGTTAAAATGCATTAAGAAGCTTAGCCTGCAGAGCAATCGATTAACTTCGATGAGAGGATTAGAGGTATTCCACTGGTTGACCATTGTGGTGCACAGAAGTGAAACAATGTTTAAATAATGTACTTTTTTCCATTTTATTTCAGGGATGTGTTGCTCTAGAAGAACTATATTTGAGCCATAATGGTATTCCACAAATGGAAGGGCTTTCCACTTCGGTGAACCTACGGGTCCTGGATGTGTCATCAAATAAGCTTACCACAATTAATGACATTGAGAATCTAAGCCAGTATGTATATCTGATCTGCCAAGCTATATCAACAAATCATATATGTTTCATGTTTTATAGTGCCATCTTTACCCCTGATTTTTAATTTTAATTTTTAATTTTTTTAGATTAGAAGATCTATGGCTTAATGACAACCACATATCATCACTAGAAGGTATGGCAGGAGCTGTTGCTGGTTCTAGAGAGAAGCTCACAACCATCTACCTTGAGCACAATCCATGTGTAAGTTTTATCTTCCACTGGGACCTAAAGTTCAAATTATAGCACCTGCTTGCTTTCATTCTTTATTCTTTGTGTATGCTTCATCGTCCATTATTTTATTTTGCATCATATTACTCGAGTGTGGTCTTCTGTTTAATACTTCGTATTTACTAAATTAATAATATATCCCTGTTTCTACCACCTGTTGCAGGCAAATTCTTCAAGTTATGTCACTACTCTCAGGCAAATATTCCCAAACATTCAGCAAGTTGATTCTGAAATGTTTGCTTAGAAGTTTGTCCAGTTCTAGTCCTCAGCAAAGAGAAGTTATAGTTGCTGCTGAAGTTTACTTGGCCCTCAATTTTTCCTTTTTTTTTTGGGGGTATTTGACTGCAAAAATATTGTTTACGTTTGAGTTGTATTTTGATCAAAATTATCTTTTCAGCAAGTTGACATAAATATTTATTTGAAGTGTGTTTCGAAAATTGTTGTTCACAAGCTGTGCGGATAATGGCAAATCTCATCCCTTTACGATTGATAGTCTAGAAGTTCCCAGCTTTAAGCTATAAGTCTACAGAAGCTAAAAAAAACCTCAAGGCGAGGAATGCAGAAAAAGCTAGTATTTCTTTCTCCCCTCTTCTTCAACTAATGGTTGCCAAGCCTTGGTTTGATTGCAAAGACAAACCTGTGCAAAGTACAAGTTGTACTTTTATTCCATTTGTTTTAATATTAGATCCACGTTGACATTGTTTTGGGTTATTTTCGTATCTGTGTTATATCAGGTTTACGTTAGTGGTTTGATAAGAGTTAGATTGATATATAATTAAAAAATAAAATAAAAAATTAGGAATTGTAGAGAAGCCTCCTCTATTTCATTTCGTTAAGTGAATTTAAAGAAATCAGATTAGAGATAGAGGATGAGGAAGAAGGATCGTCAAAGACATAGTATTATGTTAATCAATGCACCTCCAACCAGGAGCAAACTATAAAAACCAAACTCTTGATTAACCACCATAGGTAAATCATAATCATCATTCATTTACATACATGATAAGATAAATCATAATCATCATATACATACATGATAACCTTCACCCCTAACACATAATGAGACTGAGTGGCAATAAATTCAATTTTCAATTACAAAACTCCAAATAAAACCAAAAATATTGTTTTATTTGGCAAACAAAGAAGTGCAATTATTCAGTCATTATAATTCTGTCAATAACAACTAAAAATCTCAAAAACACGGTTCAATCACTGTAGAATCTATCAAAATCTTTAAAAGTTTTGTACCAGAAACTGTAAATATTATTAAAAAATCTATAGAAAATAAATTGTGTTGAGCCACGAGAAAAAAGAATGCCAAAAAAATTGGGAAGAAGAAGAAATTGGTTAAACCCAAATTGACAGGAAAAGATAACAAACCTTAGGCGACTGACTGGTGAATTTCTCTGAAATAAACAGCTTTCTGAAATTGAAAGATTATAATTCTCCAAAATACACTACTGTACATGCTTCTACTTCTGTCGGAGTAGCCACTCTCTCTCACAGCTGAGAAGATCAGAGGAAGAAAAGTAGGGAACCAATGATTTCTAAGGTTGAGAATTGAGCAGTCGACTGCTTTTATGTTATGAGTGCCCTGCTTTCATTGTGAGTTATTCTGGTGATGTCATTTTTTTTTGGGTCGCTAGAAAACTTGCTCAAATCAGTGAGTTAACACAACCGAATTAGTGCATTTTTTGAACCTTTATATATATATATATATATAAAGAGAGAGAGAGAGATTTCGGGTCAAGGACAAATGCCTAAACCCAACCAAGAGATCTCAGCATCAAATCAAATTTATAAGCAGAAAAATCACAACTGCTTCAAGACTAACAATATGAACTCAACTTGATCTTAGCAATCATTAAAGATGAAAGCAAACAGATGAAAATTTGATCTCCCGCAAATTATTATTAATGTGCTGACCAACTTGATTTTTAGATCAAACCCAACCAATTAAGTAAACATTGTCCAAAGCACTCAAACGAATAAAATAACTTAAGACAAACCAAAGTGCAACAATTTATTTTCCAAATATTACTGTTTAACACAATTTGCTAACAAAGGAATAAACGCTACATGATTATAATTTTAGCACAGGCTCAAATGATTCCAATAGAACTCACAGAGAGAGAGAGAAAGCAATTTATCGGCCTCTTTCAAAGCCAATTCGACTGCGGCCTGAACCACCATCATAGCCATCTCGCATTGATGAGCCAGCACTAGCTCTCATTGTGCCGCTGCTACCAACCTTGTCCAAAGGCTTTTTACCCTTTTTAAGATCAGTCAAGAAATGATCCAAACCAAAAGGATCCTTTTCTTCTGCCACTTCCTGCTCAAATTCAACAGGCCTATCTCTTGGCCCACTCCTCTCAGACGTACCTCCAAACGCCTTATCAGGCTTGAACCTATCAGTCTTTTTAATCTTGTCCAGCTGCTCATCTGCACCTCCGTACATTTCAGCATCTGCATCTTTCGTGGGCCTGTAAAGGGTATTTATTGTGGGTTGGGCCGTGAATAAGCCTCTATCATACACATTATACTGATCATCAGTTGCAAAGCCCGAGTCCATCCCCTTCTCCTGGTTAAACAGCCTCTGGTCATACATGACCTCACCCCCGTGCCCTTGACCAGCAGAAGCCATGCCAAGGGCAACTTTTTCACTGATATCACGGTCTCGGTCCCTGGTAATCTTACTTTTCTTCCCAACTGCAGCATCCTTTGCCTCCAACCTTCTCTCTCTCTCCCTCTCTCGGCGTCTTTCCTCACGAATTTTTTCCCTAGCAAGCCGCTCTTCCCTTTCCTCTTTTGTCTCCCTCGGTAAATCCCTCTCTTTGCCGCGTTCATTATCCCCTCCTCTTATATCGTCAACATCCATCATACTCTTTCCTGAAGGGAAAGAAGCAGCAGGTTGTGGTGGAGCAGCACCAGTTCTCTCAGACCTAGCTTTCTGAGCTAAAGCACGCAATTCTTGTTCCTTCCTTTCCTTCTCTTTCAGCATCATCTCCTTTTGGACCTTGGACCTCATAGCGACGGCCTCTCGGGCTTTTTGCTCTGATACATACAAAGCTTCTGAAAGCTTTGCAAAATTATCATTTATCTGCACCTCCTGGAGACCTCTACCATCTGCTGCCAGGCGTTTATCAAGTGGGATCGTATAACCTTTAGGGTTCTTCCAGTTTGATATACACGGAGGGATTTTCCAATCTTGCTGGTCCTTTACAGTTACAGGACGAGGCGGAGAGTGCATAACTGGCACAGGAGGCGAACCATTGGCTTTGGGAACTCTCTTGTGTTTAAACTTGGGTGGCTCAAGTGGGTCCACAGGCATCTCCACCATCCTAATTATCCTCTCCTTGGCACCAGAGTTAAAAGCAGCTGACTGCTGTGAAGGCTTGTACTTGATAAACTTGGAATCTGAAGATTGTGTTGGGACATTTTTAGGCTGTGCAGCACTCAGCCTCACATTCACAATTTTTTCCAGCGCTGTTTTAGTCAACAACGTGGTCTCTTCAATTTCTTTCTGCCTCTCATCCGTGTCTTTCTCTTCTTCTTCTATCTCATTTTTCAATATCTTCGGCACAAGATCCCTGTGTTGTGAATAAACAATCTTGGACGCATTCTCATTTTGTTTAACTATAGCATCAAAAGTAACATTACCATGCTCATCAACAGTAACAGGCAGTGTTTTTGGCCCAAAATTAGCATCCCTTTTCCTACCCATATCAAGAGGGTACTGTGCATATAGAATTTCAGGAAAGGCACCCCCATCCCCAAAATGCTCAGCCTTTGATGGCCTAAAACCATCGCGCTTCAGATAAAGTGGTACAGAACTTGCTTTGACAACCGCGGTTATCTCGGCCTCTGAAGCAGCATACCTCTGCTTAAACCACGGGTCGCTGGAGTGGTCATAATATGTTTTTCCTGACGATTTTGCAGGTGGAAGAAGCTCATTCAATGCTGCCATAGCAAAACACTTGACAAAGGCCACAACTTTAACCACCTCCAAACCCTGGAGGCACAAACAACAGAAAAACAATCAATTTCAAAACAGTTTACAAAAGCAATATCAAATAACTTTACTTTAAAAACACATAATCATGTTAACTTGTGCTATGTGGAATAAACACAACTCCACCGAATAACCGAATAACAGTCAGATCCCTTAAACACCATACCATGTAAATCTACTGAAAAGACATAGTTATATTAGTTTATGCTGGAAAAAATCATAACAGCTTCACTGAACAACAATCGACGCTCCCAGCACGTAAACAAGCCCAAATTATTAAAGCAATCTCGAGTTATCGTTACATCTAGCAATCGGATGCAATAGTTCCAAACTCTAGATGGAGTTCAAAATTAGTAATAAATTATGAATTGGATGATTGAGATTATATTAAAGATCAAAACTTCACCTGATTAGCGATGAAAGTAAGATTTAGGGCAACGAGGTTTAGATCGAAAGACTGACCTTTGTCGATTCTGAGTTATAGCGATATAGCGGGAGAGAACCTTGTGTTTGTAGGAAAAAGGAACTTGGGCAGCAAATGGGGAACAGGGGCGAAGGCAACTTGGGCAGCAAATAGCTTATTACAGGAACGATTAGTAGAGTAGCGGTGGAAAACTAAGGGAACAGGAACGATTACTAAAGTAGCGGTGGAAAACTGGGCCTGATCTATTTCAAATTAGGTTGGTTTCACGGTGGCCCGATATTACTGGGCCTGCACTATCTATATTTCAAAACGTCTGCCATTTGGGCTGAATCAGGAAAAGTGGGAAACAGTCGAACGCACCGCCCCGTAAAGATGTTACCGTCTCTCCGTGAGTATTAGCTTTTGACAAAATTGTTTTAATAAATTAAATAAATTTTTTATTAGAATAATAGTACATGTATTTTAAAATAAAATATTTGTTCACAATTAAATACAAATTAGGAATAAAATTTTAATTTATCAAAAAATTTTAATTTCTTATGTCAATGCACTTTCAAAATTACATATTTTTAGTTTCTACTAACTTTAGACTTTAGATATCAATGGCTTCAAAAATATGCGATAATAATTAAATATTAAAAAATTCAAATTCAGCGATATTTTTTTTGCCGGTGTCAGTCGCAATTATAAAAATATATATTAAAGTGATTATTTTAAAAAAATAAATTCAAAATAATCATTTTATAGTTCAAATTATAACAATTACAGTATTTTTTTTTTACCAAATCAATCATATGACAATTTATATTGTTATTACCTGATCTATATTATAATTTTAAACTAGATCATAAGACGCGAATAGTTTAAATAATGTTAGTGTATTAGTCTTTTAAATTTATAATATTTGAATAATTATTAAAATAATTTAATTGTCAAAAAAGAAACTTTAAAAGTTGAACTTCATAATCTATAGATAGATTAAAATGTAATTAGATAATAAGATTAAATTTTCTACATATATTGGTTAATTATAATATAATCTTACAGTAAAGTTTATTAAATGATTTTTTATGTGCAAATTTATGTCGTTGTTCAATTTGATAAGAATAAGACATTTTATTCCTTTTAGGTATGAATCTAACTATAATTATTTTATAAATATTGTTGTAATGGTTACATTTTTTTTAATGATTTAAGTATATATAGTTTGAAATATTATTTTAGAAATTATTATTTTTATATTTTGAATAAATATAAAATTATTACATAAACTTAGTTGTATATATAAACTTATTTACTCTCACCAAACATTATCTCTTCTCCTATTATATATAATAAATTCTTTCCATTTAGTAAAAAGCATGTTTTGAATTTTTTTCTTTTATTTTGAACATACGTTTTCTAATCTAATTAAAAAAATTAAATTTAAATGAAAGTTAAATTTGTAATAACTTATCACATTATACTTTAATAAATAAATAAGAAATATGTTTTATCATTATTATAAGTTATTAATCTTTATGTTTTTAAAATAATAACAGATAATTCAGCATTTTATTTTATGACTTGTAAAATCATCGATTAATTTTTGTATAAAACAAAATGAGTATGTTGTTACAGGGCTTGTATAAAATAACTATAATTATCAAATAAAAGAAGAAAAATAGAGAAAGGAAAAAAAGCGAAGGGAACAAGTCTCCGAAATTGAGATATAAGTATATAATAACTGTAGCTTTTGCAAAACTCAGTTCAAAGTCTCCGCTTCGTCTACACAGGGCTGTGAGACCTACGAAAACCCACTCTCTAATTCAAGACTGGCCGTTAATGGCGGCCATAGAGAACGCAAAACGTTCAGCTTTACGTTACGCATTCGGAAATGTTTTATCATTCTTCATCCTCCTCCTGATCGGCGTGCTAGCATTTTCGATCCGCCTTTTCTCGGTAAAACTAGTCATTTACAATCTTCCTATACACACATACACGGAAGAATTATTCAATTCACTTACAATTAATACCTGATCCGTGAAAGATAATAAAAATGATTTTTTTTTTTTTTTTTTGGGGTTCGTTTAGTGAATTTGACTGGATATATGATTTTATTTTTGGCTGCAGGTCATTAAATATGAGAGTGTTATTCATGAGTTTGATCCTTATTTCAATTACAGAGTCACTCAGGTTTGAATTTGAACTCCCAATATGGCTAGATGTGTTACATTTTCTTTAACGAGAGAGAGGGGAATGACATGCTTTGATAGAACGATGCGGTTTTATAATTGCGGGTAGTAATACTAAGGTGTTTCAATGTATTACTAATCCAATGACGTCGTATGCTTGACTTTATTGGTAGCATGCTCATCTAGTAGGGATGCAGGATGCGCATGTGCTGATACCCCGTGCTTCCTTCTTTGATTATCATAATGCTTTTGAAGTACCTAAAGCAGTTATAAGAACGCAGTACGATCACTTATTCTATAATTGTCTGGATATGATCCAGGCATAAGTACTTCTTAATTTGGTTTAAAGCCCCCCTTTTATCACCTTTAGAAAGTACTTCATTTATTTTACCAATTAAGTCTCTGATATTCTGAATTCGTCTATCTAAATAATTTACTAATTTTATTGATTTCAGTTTCTCACAAAAAATGGAATATATGACTTCTGGAATTGGTTTGATGATAGGACCTGGTAATTGCTATTACTACTTTAGTTTTGGGGAATTTTTGTTTGCAAATCGATAGTAACACTGTACTTTATTTTGTCCCAAGGTATCCTCTTGGTCGTGTGATCGGTGGAACTGTTTACCCGGGATTAACATTGACAGCAGGAACTTTATGGTGGTAGGTATTTGGGATAATTTTTATATGAATGTTTTTAAGGCACTTTAAATATAACAGTCAGTGTCCTCTAGCAGCTAATAGTTTTGAACGCTACATAATTTCAGGATATTGAATTCTTTGAATATTCCTCTATCTGTGGAAACTGTCTGTGTCTTCACTGCTCCCATATTCTCCGCTAATGCTGCATGGGCAACCTACCTTTTGACAAAGGTTTGTTCTCTAGCTTTATTTATCTATTTTGAACTCTGTGCATTTAATTTTTCTATGCCTTCAAATATGTTTCTGCATACTGAAATCTTCCTCTTCATGTTTCATGACAATTTATGTAGGAAGTTAAGGGGACAGGTGCAGGACTCACTGCGGCAGCTCTGTTGGCCATGGTAAAATTTTGTAGCTGGTATCTGTTTATTATTTTGTTTATCTAGTTCTTATTTCTACTTTGAGTAGACTTTCTGATTCTGTGTAACCTTTTTGCTATTTTATTCTTTTAAAGTTGATAAACATGTTTGATAAGTAAGCTACAACATTGCGACCAAGTAAGGCAAGAATAGTGTTGTTTTAATAAACCAATAAAAGAAAATATATAATCATTTATAAGATAGTATGCTGTGAGTAGAGCTTAGATAAGCTTTTTTAAGCCTAAAGGTATACATATTTTAGTTTCATCCTGCTGTCCAGTTCTGACAAATTGATGTGCTATATCTGTTTGCATTCTGTAAACTTATTAATAATCAAAGTATTGGATCATTTATTTAATTTTATTGTTATTCTTGCAGGTCCCATCCTACATATCCCGATCTGTGGCTGGCAGCTATGATAATGAAGCTGTAGCTATATTTGCTTTGATATTCACTTTCTATCTTTATATCAAGGTTAATTCAGAGCAAAGCTGTGTGATATTTACCATTTTGTGTCACGTTTACTGCACTTTCTATCACATGTTTTATGAATAATAGTTTAACTATTTCTTGCTTTCTTTTTCATGATTTTTATTGGGATTTGGACATTATGTGTGGTCTGTATAATGAACTGTCTCATGAAAGTTCTACTAATTGTATGCAGACACTGAACACAGGATCCCTATTCTATGCCACTTTGAATGCCATTGCTTACTTTTACATGGTGAACTTTGTCTTCTAATACTCCTAGTGCTGCTTATACCTCTGATTATACTTGGTGTTGTCTCTATTATTTCTTCTTTTCTTAGCCTTATACACAATTTATGGTTTCCACAATTTCACTTTCAGGTCTGCTCTTGGGGAGGATACACCTTTATTATTAACCTCATACCGATGCATGCCCTTCTTTGCATTGTAACTGGTCGCTATTCTTCTCGGTTATACATAGCATATGCTCCACTTGTAAGTATCCATTCCTTTCATGATGATTGAACCATATTCTAAAACTGTCCATACTTGCACTTTAGCTTGTAGCAAATTTGATTAGCAATATTTTTGAATCTGAAACAAATGAGATAGAGCATATGCTATAAGCAAATTGAAATCGATTTCAAAAACACTTACAAATGAAAATGTACTCAACTTACTAACTTAGCAATGCCTTTATCTGCCTTATTGGAAAAAAAAGGAGCCTTTATCCAAACCAGTCGGGGTAGGTGGAGAAGGAATCCTATGAGTAAAATTACATTTACAAGGAGAAGAATGGAATATACAACAGAGAAAATGATTTCTATATGTCTCTGGCAATTTTGTTCTCTACTTAATTACGTGTTAACTGAAAATTTATAGTTCTCAGTACTCTATATATCCGATAATCTTCATCTGCAGGTTGTTTTGGGAACACTGTTAGCTGCATTGGTTCCTGTTGTTGGTTTCAATGCAGTCCTGACATCAGAACATTTTGCCTCATTTTTGGTAAGTGCTATATGGGCAAATAGCTTTGTTGTGTCAATATCGTTCACTTTCGTTTGCCTAAAGAGGTAGTTCTATGGATGTTATGTACAGTAATTCCGACAAAGATCTTGTGTACTTTTCTTGCAAATTAAATTATAATTTCTTCAAACATCTCCTTTCTGGAAAAGAATTACAGAAGTAATAAATTAGCATATCACATTCACATATCAGTAAAACCTGAAAACTATAGTTAGGTTTGACTTTATTTGGGCCAACAACTTTGACTTTAGCTATATTAAACCCAAGGCAGTGAACAGTAATTTCAATCATACTATTACTGTGTTGTTCCAACTTAACTAATACCATGTTTTCGTTCTGGAAAATTTTATATATAGGTTTTCATTATTATCCATGTGGTGGCTCTTGCGTATTATATCAAAGGAATTCTCTCTCCAAAAATGTTTAGAGTAGCGATTACTCTTGTCGTATCTGTTGGACTGTAAGTTTCTTTATCCTGCAATTCTTAGTAACAAATCAGAAGATAGTATTCAACTAAAAGGAAAATAAAGGCAAAAAAAGGACAAGAAAATGGATGCTTCACGATTCTTCTGAATTTGGTTTTGCAAAATTCACATTTTACTTCATCAGTGTAAGTAAAGCCAAATTTGAGGATGGCTGTCTACCCCTATCTTTTGTTGACATGTATGACAAACACAGAGACCTTCTTTGACTTGTGTATTTTGGATTCCGTTGTTTAGGGTTGTATGTTGTGCTGTGATAGCAGTTCTTGTGGCCTTGGTTGCTTCTAGTCCAACCGGGGGATGGAGTGGCCGAAGTTTAAGCCTGCTTGATCCGTAAGCTTTCTTATTCATAATTCATTGTCATTATCTTTTGTGATTTTTAGTTAAGTATTCATATGACTAAAAGTCAAAATCAATCTGTGACTTATTTTATTTCTAATATGTTACCAGCCCTGTTGAGATAGTTTTCTAACAACTCCCCCCTTTTATCCCGAATATTGTAGAACTTATGCAAGCAAGTACATACCGATCATTGCCAGTGTTAGTGAACATCAACCACCCACTTGGCCATCTTACTTTATGGACATTAATGTTTTGGCATTCTTGGTTCCAGCTGGCATTATTGTAAGTTTTCGATGTTCAACCAATATCACTGCTCGTGGATTTCTTTATTCTCTATTCACTTTGAATATGTTTTCATTATTATGTGTTTATTTATCACTATTTTCTTTTATTGTTGGTTTTTACAGGCATGTTTTTTGCCGCTATCTGATGCAAGCTCCTTTGTAGTCCTTTACATTGTCACATCAGTATATTTCTCTGGCGTGATGGTAAGTAAAATATAAGTACCGCTAATTAAATATTCTTTTTTTATCAAAAAAAAAAGCAAAAACAAAAACAATATAGCCAACTACATATTGTTTTCCTCGTCCATCAATGCCCTTAATCTTTTCCATCATTGTTGATAGGTGCGTTTAATGCTTGTACTTGCTCCAGCGGCATGCATAATGTCTGGTATTGCCCTTTCCGAAGCTTTCAGTGTTTTCACACGATCAATCAAATTTCAGTTACCTGGCATATCACAAAATCACCAGATTGATGTAAGTCTGATAAGAGTTTTACTTAATAATATGTTAATCCACCGAGTGAACATGTGCAAAATACTAATTTCCTTGTATGGCATTGACATTTAAGGCAGGGGATCCTGGTTCTGGTGACGTTGTTACCCAAAATGAAGCTGTGAAAAGTGATAAAATTGACGAGCCACCAAAGGAACGGCAGGCTTCAAGGAGGAGCAAGAAGAAGGAAAAAGAGAATGCGGAAAAGTCTTCTAAGCCTTCTTCTGTTAAGTCAAAGATTGAGAAGAGGCTTCTGGTTTTACCTATGGAGTCGTCTATCATTGCTCTTCTCTTACTCGTGTTACTGGGTGCCTTTTATGTAGTACGTATGCTTTCTTAGTTCAGTATCTTTGGATCAGGCTTTCAGTTTACTTCTATGTTTCTTTTGCTGCAGAAGACTGACAATTTTTCTTGTTGTATGGGATTATTTTTCTTTGATCACGCTGTATTTAATTTATGTCTATTTGTAGGTCCACTGTGTCTGGGCAGCTGCAGAGGCATATTCAGCTCCTTCTATTGTGCTAACATCTCATTCACGTGATGGTCTTCATGTGTTTGATGATTTTAGAGAGGCTTATGCATGGCTAAGCCACAATACAGAGGTGGATGATAAGGTGAGTCTGTTTTACGTGTTGCTGAAATATATGCAATACGATTATTACTGGTGCAGTCTGTGTTACTGTTCAAGATACTCTGTGTGTTATCTTATTGCAAGAATCAATAGAAACAATGACAGTGGCTAGTCTCTTTTATTTTGTCTTTCAGTTCCAAATCTTTGAAATTTTACTCTATTTACTGTATGTTCTTCGTTACTTTTCTTAGAAGGTAGCTAGTTGAGCATCCAAGGAACAGAGGACTATGTCAAGTGAAAATACAGATATAATAGAAGTTGGATATAGGGTTTTGGTGGTAGTTTAGGTTTCATAAATTGAAAAATCATGTGACATTTACCTTTTTCTGTTAAACCTTTTTTAGGTTGCTTCTTGGTGGGACTATGGTTACCAAACAACTGCTATGGCTAACCGCACTGTTATTGTTGATAATAATACCTGGAACAACACACACATTGCAACTGTTGGTACTGCCATGTCTTCTCCTGAAAAGGCAGCCTGGGAAATTTTCAACTCTTTGGATGTAAAATATGTTCTTGTCGTCTTTGGAGGTTGATTCTCGAGCTTCGATTCCTTGGTGAAAAAACAGAAGAAAAAAAGTTAATAAAGATCAATAAGAACAATTTTATACTAAGGCAACTTCACATTTCAGGTCTTGTTGGCTATCCCAGTGATGATATAAATAAGTTCCTATGGATGGTTCGTATCGGAGGAGGTGTATTTCCTCACATCAAAGAACCTGATTATCTGGTACGTACGGGTGGTTGTAGATGGAAATTATTGTGATTTCATTCATTCCGTTGGTTCTATCTTACATTTTGTATCTTAGAAATATGTCGAGAGTGATTAGAAGTTGAATACATACTGTCAATTGTATAATCCATTTTACGAAGTATGCACATAGTGGTACTAGCAATATTATGAAATGCTGGTCTCATAATTGTTCTCTAAAGGAATAACTTATTTTGAAACACGATTAAAGGTACTCGATAGAATAAAAACACCAATTGATGTTTAACTAAAATATTCTTTTATCTAAAATATATTAGAATAGGATACATTGTTTTCCTGGGAGGATGAGAATTTGTTTTACTTATAAGGATTGATTTACTTCAGCACAATCTAGTACTTTAAAGAAAAGATTCAGTGATTCTGGTAGATGTTTTCTGGTGGGAATGTAATATTCATTAGAGGTTTATCCTTATAGTAAGTATAATAGTGACATAAATATTGATACCTTCTGTACCACCCAAAACGGTACGGAAAAGGATACTTTTCAACCAAAACTGTACAAAAACATTGATATTCCATTTCGGTTATGATACCGGGTTACCGAACGGTAAAAGTTGTTTTGGCGGAAATTTGTGTGCCAATTTCAGACAGTACCTAACTGAAATGATACAAGTTCCTACTGATATTCCTGATTCAAATCTACTACTACTACTGGGTTCAGTCCTACACTACACATCTACACCTAAATTGATATTCTACTTTCTACTAAAGGAACATGTGGCTCTAAATGTCAGATAATATTGTTTTACCATATCTCATGATTTAACATGTTGCTTTATTTTATTTTCCTATTTGTCTTGGGTCATGTCATTTCTCTCGTCTTTTACAGACACTGCATACTTCTTTCCATTTAGCAAGTAATAAGAACAGGTGCATTAATCTAAAATAACACGTTGAAGAAAGCAAGAATAGAAAGAGTTAATTTAAATTAAAAATTTCAGTTTTCAAACTCTGAAATTTTTATTAATTATTTTAATTAATTAAACTCAGAAACAATTGAATTATAATTTGTATTTCTAACAAAATGAAAAATATTTATAAACCAATGAGATTTAAATAAATATGTGTGTGTGTGTATTATTTTAATATTTTTATTATTACTATTTTTATTTTTATTTTTATATATATATTTTTTTGTGTGCGCACAAATATGAATATTTTACTAATAAGTCTGATACGGTACGCTGATGTGCTTTGGTAACGAGATGTACCACTTTTATTTGAAAAAGGGTACACAGTGATACAGTATTTATAACTATGATAGTGACAGTCTACTGGCTGTATATTTTGAGTAGATCATCTGTTTTCTTATTTATTTCTGTGCCTACTTATTTCTATTATTACTCCATATTATTTACTTTGAGGTCACTTTTGTTGTTCTTCATTATGGGTTGTTTTGCTCACTCAAGTTTTATGTATGCATTTATCATTGTGTTTGTTCTTGGCGGGCATAAGATAATTTTTTTACCATCCTTGTTCTGGCTAAGAAAATTTTAGATGACTAACACCTACATTCTGGGTTCTTTCTTAAAGAGAGATGGTCAGTACCGGATTGATTCTCAGGCGACTCCGACCATGTTAAACTGCCTCATGTACAAACTATCATATTACAGGTGTGCTGCTACTTTCCCTAACTTTCCCTAAGAAGTTGGTTGTTTATATTTGGAGTTTGTGCTTCCTTGGCCATTTAACCTTTAAAGTCACAATTGACTTTTTCTCTTCTAGGTTTGTGGATACAGACGGTGGTAAAGGTTATGACAGAGTAAGGCAGACAGAAATTGGAAAGAAATATTTTAAGCTAACCCATTTTGAGGAGGTAAGACAAACTTTTTAGGAACACAAGCATACTATGAAACTATGGGTGTCAATTTGTTTGGAGCATTCTGGTGGTATATCAATGTGTCATATTATTAAGAAGTCTTATTCTGTGAGGTACAATGAAGTTGTGGCAAAATGTTCAAACTTCAAAATTTACATGATTGCATACAAATTTAGCAGTTACTGTATAAAATATGAACATCTATTTTATTGTATGATACTGTGAAAATTATATCTTTTACTACCTCTGTTCCAAAATTGGGGATGATAATTCTTTTTTGGTACGTTCAAAAATTAGATAAGTTTTTATTTTAGTACCATAAAACACCATGATATTCCTAATTTATCATTTCAATGTAAATATAGACTAATTTCTACACCATCTCCAGAAAAAAAAAGTTGTTCTAAAACACTTTCTGCTTATGTAAAAATTGTAATGAAACATCTATTTTTTAAACCCGTCGTCTTTTTAAGGTATTTCTAACTTTAGAAGGGTGGGAATATTTATTAGTTTGATCATGTTCTATTTTATAATGAAGCAATTTAGTTGCATTGATGCGCAAAGGCAGATGATCTATAGCAATTGGATTTTCAGTTAGTTTTATTGAATCCATGCTGTTGAAACTGTTTGTATTTAGTACTCCCTCCTTTCCACGAAATGAGTCGTCTTTTTAATTTTGAAAGTCGATCCTTAAAAATTAAAATACTAAAATTTGAAATCAACTTGAGTTCATCTAATTTTAGTAATTCAGTCGTGAATGTTGTAAACTACTGAAAAAGTTCTACTCAGTAAATATTTATTGTTTCCAATCCTACAATGAATCACATTAATTTTAGATTTTAGGATTTTGCGAATTGACACTTTCTTCGAAAAAGACTCATTTTTTGGAAGGGATGGAGTATGTACCCTTTTTTATTTTTTTTATTTTTTACTTTTAAAAGTTTGTTAAGTCGTATTGATCTTGGTCTGCTTGTTCCTATTAATCAACGTCTCTTACGATTATTTCAGGTATTCACAACTCACCACTGGATGGTCCGGATATACAAGCTAAAACCTCCAAGGAACAGGATCCGATCAAGGGCAAAGAAAAACAAATCGGTATGTATAAAAAGTGATTATTCATTATATTCTATACTCTATACTCTATCCTATACACTTCCTGAAATTTGCTCCACTAAAGCGGGCTTACCTTTTTCACTCAGCAGAAAACTACTAGCTCAAAAAGAAGTGGAGCAAGCAAGAAAAATCCCTGGCATTAAGTATGAAATTTATAGGCCTCATCTCAGCTCATGTCAGTTTATCTATCTATCCATGAGCCTTTTGAGAGGGATTCAGCGGGATAAGTTAGTCACCTTTCATACAGAAACGAAAACGATTAATCCAGATTTTGCAGTCTCTTCTGATTTTGTAATTTCTCTTACACTGTAACATTTGAGACATTGTTTCTAGTTTAGCAACCGAGCAGTTTTAAACTTGTTCTTACTTCTGGAACAAATTTTTACTATCAGAGCTTCAGTTTGCACGATTTATAACCGGCAAAATACAGGATCATTTGCATAATTTTGTTTTTTTTCTAATTTTACATTTAACTATTTCTCGTCAGTGCCATCTGTCAAATGGCCATAAATAGCACGACTACATTAATTAGACTAATCTCTGTGTGTGTGTGTGTGTGTGTGTGTGTGTGTGAGTGTGTGATGAACTTTTTCGAAATTGATACAGCATGATGTCGATGTGCAATTTCTTGTTGTCACCTTTGAAGGGTTTGTTATTTGTTAATCCCTGTTAGGACCAGAACGGACTATGCTCTTCAAGAAAAGCCCGAGGTAAGAGAACTGACAGAGACAACAAGAAATGACATCAAAGTTGCTAGTTTTAATCCTCATGTGAATCAATTATTTATCGAAAAATAAATTTTTGAAGAAATAAAATAATGTTTACATGTGTTATTAAGATAAATCTTAACAAGCTAAATGATAGTCGTCGGCATATGG
>JAUMHB010031451.1:6906-21450 GCA_032359685.1 Pittosporum tobira | reverse complement strand
TGAGAAAGCTTTTGTCAAGACGGAACATATAAATTCACAATAAATTAATAATTATAATTAGGGAGAATTGAGACATGACACATATCTAGGCGAAATGATAGTACACGTAACAAGTCTTCTAAGATTTGCTCTGTGCAAACTAGGATTACTCGAGAGTTAATCATTATAATGATTACTCAAAAATTAATTAACTCATTAAAGTTTCGTACAAGAATACTCAATTAAATACTAGACGCCCAGAGTGAGTTTTATGGGACATGCGAGGTACCAGTGATTTTTGTCAAGTAGTCTTCTTCTATGGGCTAATCCTAATTTAAAAGCAATCAGTCAGTAACCTATAGACTGATTAAAGTTTTTTTTTTAAAAAAAAAAAAGCACCAAAGTTCATGTGATATATTAACATTGTGCTATGAAGTTTTTAAGATCCAAGCTTTCTCTCCTTTTCTGCCTATATTAAAACTCGCAGACAGTTAGACACCCAAAATATAGCACAACTCTTTCGAGTGTAGTCCTTCCAGATTACGATGAAAACCTACATCTCAAGCCCAAAGTAGCAACAACAAACAATCAAGAAAATTTGATAGGAACTCAGAAAAGATATATAAAGTCCAAGTTATCCACAATTACAGAAATAAATCTATCCAAGAATAAGCAGATATTACTTTATCCCAAAGGAAAAAATGAAAACAGCATGGTAGTCTGATTTTAATTACTATTACCACGCAAGCGTTTTAGTAACCACATTTTTCTTAATCTCTCATTCAATTTCAAGAACATTTTGGCCCTTTTCTCATCAAAGGACAGAAACTCACATGCCTCGATCATGAGATCGTCGTCAAAGCCAGGGATATTCTGCACCATTTCAAAAACCTCATCCAAGTATACTGACTGGTTACTAGCTGCCAAAGCATCGGCAATCCTACCAACATTTGTAGCCATTGCACTCATCATTTCCACCATTGCATAACTTACACGTCTCTTCTTAAGGGGCTGTTTGGATCGCGATGAAGAAGAAGGCCGACCTCTAGTCTGCTGTGATGAACCTTGGATGTCTTCATCGGTTATTTCCAGGCTGATTTCCTCGCCAACCATGGTGTTCGTCAATGGAGTTTCTGTGAGCTCTTCATTAGTATAAGTCGGATTTCCAAAAATGATATGCAACTCGTTATAGTTGTCAATGGATCTTCCACGTAAGAATTTTGCATCGGCATGTGACTGAAATATATAACAATTAACTTAGCAATGTGAAACAGAAGATATTAAGCGAAGAAGCATTTGGTACAACTTTATGGATACAACTACGGTACATCTATACAACCTTTTCTTGTAATCAAAGTTCCCAAAAGATAGGCTTAACCACACAAACGGCTCAAGTACGTAAATCAAAGGTATAAAGTCGAAAGGTAAACATACCTGGATGTAATCATTCCATACTGAATCATTCGCAACAATCATATTTTGTCTCTCATCCCACTTGAATCCTCTATAAGATAGGAGCTCCTTTACAAGTAGATACATCTGCCTCCACGATTCCAAGCGGCTGACAATGTTTTCTTTCATTAAATCAAGGGCAAAATTGTCATTTAAAGCAGTAATCATGGCCGTATATGCCACAGGCTTAAAGTTATTCACCAGCTTATTGCCCAGCTTCACTTGCTCAACCAATTTCTCAGTTAACAGACGGTCCATCTCATTAGTCCATATGATGTACTTTCCACTCTCTCTCGATCTGTCACTGTAATTATGATAATCAAAGTTGGCCTCTATACCAATATCGCCAGCCCAATCCAAATCAGAATCAGTCCTAAACCTTTCGGCTGGTTCATCATTACCAATGATAACACACAAATCGTCATAGTTTGCAATGACCCGTCCTCGAAGAAGCCTTACATCGGGATTTATCTGCTTCAAATACACAACAAAATTAAGTCAAATAAATTATATCCACGCTAATCTTTTGACTTTTGAAAGTCCATGCAATTTTGAAAATAACAAAATTTTTAATAATTGCAATTGTATTTTCATAAAAAACACAACAAATTAATTAATTTAGCAAAATGAATTTTAGAAGGTCAAAATGGAGTGTACCTTCACGTAGTCAAGCCATGCGGAGTCACTTGCAATGACCATCTTTCGTGTATTATCCCATTTAAATTCACTTTGCCCAAGAAGCGCCTTAACATTATCGTACAACTTCTTCCAAGTCTTAATCCGGTACTTAACATTGTCTGTTGTAAAATTAAGCTGAAAATTATCACATAAAGCTGAAACGGCTGCAACATATGCTTCAGTCATAAATTTATTATCCAAATTACATTTATGCCCCAACTTCACTTGCTCTACGAGTATCTTGCTGAGATATTGGTCCATTTCGATTGTCCATCTTATATTTTTTGCTTGATCTTTTGAGCTTCCCGAACATTGAACTGGGGGGCCATTAATGGCTTCCACACGCTCGGAGTCACCAACAAAATTCTGCACAATGTCGTCCGTGGTTCTTGAATAGATTCTAGTAGCCGGACTATTGCTAAAAATAGTAAACAAGTGATTGTAGTTCTCAACAACCTTTCCTCTGAATACCCGAGCATCATGGTGAGACTGAGAAGAGTAAAAAGTCAACATACATAAATAATAGAAGTCAATGTGTGAGTATTACAGCCAAATAAGAGTCACGTTTTGAAATCTTGTATGGTTAAAACAACAACATAACCTTTGTAATTCATTAGATCCTAGAAATGAATTATATGAAAAGATAAACGTCAGCCTACTTGATAGGATCAAACCAAATTACTAACTTAAAAATTGCATGATTTAGATCTCGATTAGAAACATAATTATGTAAACATTCTATAAGTCAGAGAACAGAAAGGAAAATAGAGAGAATTAGACATACTACGTACCTTGATATAGTCATCCCACACTAAATCACTCCCAATTATCATATTCTGTGTTTCATCCCATTTGAATTCAGGACGAGAAAGGAGTTCCTTCAAAATTACATATTGCTTCTTCAAAGTTTTAAGCCGATTCCTAATATGATCCTTGGTCAAATCAGGCCCAAATTTCCCTTTTAAAGCCGTAACAGCTGCTTCATATGCCTGGGGCAGTAACACATTGTCTATTTTATGACCCTTTTGCACTTGTTCCATTAGAGTCGTACCAAGGCAATAATCCATCTCCCTTGTCCACCTCAAGTTCTTTGTTAATTTATCATCACTCTGAATTTCGGGCTCAAAGGGAGTCCCCACAACCTCATTCTCGGATATCAAATCTTCATCACCTTCACAATAATTGTCACTGGCTATTTCTTTATCATTTCCAACAATAATACATAATTCATCATAATTTGCAATGGACTTCGAGCGCAACTGCTTAGCATCAGGGTACACCTGTTGGCAGTACATGTTTAAGAGTCAAATAAAAACAATTTACGGGTCTTTAAGACCAAAAAAGAAAATAAAACTATAGTACAATGGTTAATAAGGTGCATAAAAATAATCCTTCCCTTTCAAAATTAGGAATGCCTATTGGCTTTTTCAGTCAATTTATGAAATCCAAAAATTAAAATTAATATGAATTAGTTTGCACATAGGATTCTTTTTTAGTTAGTTTAACGTAATTATAATTGTTTGTACTAAAATAAAGCAACTTCTTATCAGTTTTGACTTTTAGGCTTTTAGCATTTCATAAATAGACTAAAAATGTCAAGTATATATCTCTTTTGGAATCAATGATGTATTTGAAAAGACGATTAACGAATGTATCTATCGTTCAAAATTTCCAAAAGTAACTAGCATATACACATTTCCAATTTTTGTATAACTTAAATGTTCACTATAAGATGGAAATATTAAACTAGAACTGATGACTTAGCACTGCATAATCGTACCTTTATGTAATTATTCCACACAGTGTCGGTTGCAACAACCATCTTTCGTGCTTTGTCCCACTTGAATCCTTTTTGCGCAAGGACTTCTTTCAAAACAATATACTGTTTCCTCCACGTTTTCAACCGATTCTTAATGTGCTCTTTGGTCAGCTCAAGCCCAAATTGGTCATTTAGTGCATTCACAGCGGCTGCATAAGTTACGGGCTTTATAACGTTATCTGATTTGCATCCTTTCTTGGAATGATCCACAAGTACTTTGGAAAGGCAACCGTCCATGTCATTCGTCCACATTATGTATTTTACTTTTTCTCTAGCATTTGAGCTACGAGTTTGGTACACCTTGCGCATCCCTGACAGCATTTTCATCTGATTATTAATCTTACATGATGAGGTAAATTATTTAAGCATGTATTACATCATAGGGCGTTGCTTATAACTTAAAACTATCAATGGAAATATACAATTTTTAGGTATAAAGTCGGTGACTGATGCGAGTTCAACATATAGTTTTTAACGAGCAAACTTTCAATATAATCAATTGAATTTCAATTGTAATCTATATCATCGGACCTTATCACTGAAGTGGTCTGCAATAAGTATATCTTATCGGGGAAAAAAGTCTCTGCAATACATCTTAACTGAGTGAAAACTTGAGAGATATACTTCATCCGTTCCACAAAAAGAGTCTCAATTACAAAATTTGCAAACTTCAAGGATATAATCTTATTCCATGTTATTATACTCCCCCCTCGTTCCACAAAAGATTTTTATTTCTTAAATTCTTTTGTTCCACAAAAAAGAATTAAAAGTACCTCTTCTAGTGATGATAGCATACAATGGCCACAATGTCCTCAAGTTAACCTTGCAATTATATTATCATGCCACTGCCATTGAACTAAACATGCAATTTAGGGTAAACATAAATACATTGCAAATAAGACTCTTTTTGTGACAGATTGTAAATTCAATTGCCTCTCATACCAATATATCTCCAGGAACAGGGGATAAAAAAAGTATATTGCATCATCAGAAGGAGGTGGCAAAAGAAACAAAGCAAACACTTGGACAAAAAGATCAGTCAAGCATGTAATTTAGGATTTAATAGAAGAAACAAACAATCATACAGCAATTAGATACAAAATTAGACGTACCGCGGCGATATATATGTATTTATGAGATGAAAAATAGTGGTGAAGTGGAGATGATTACCGGTGGTTACAGAAGAATGATGATGGTAGGTCTAGGGTTTTGGATTTTCCCAAATTCTCTGGGAAGGTATTTTCCTTTCTCAATTCAGCAATTTTTGTTTTGTTTGCCCCGTTATTCGATCACTCCAATTTTCCGTTCTTCCCCTTTTTTCTCTTTTTCGTATTTTTTCCTTTCCCTTCCCTTTTTACTTTCACTTTCCCCCTTTTTTTTTTCTTTTTTTTTTTTTTTTTAATTTTTTAGAACGGGATTGCCTGACCTATTTTTAATTTAAAAGAATCGGAAAGAAAAGGCCCACAAAAAGAAGACTCACATAAATTTGGCCCAATACGTGAATTTTTTTAATTCAAAACTAATATAAATTTATATAAATACTCCCTTCGATTAAATTTAATTTAATTTTTTAATAAATTTTAATACAATTTTAAGAATATAAGTGTATATATATAATAATATTAAAAATATATAATATATAAATATAATAAACATATAAAAATATTTAAAAAATAAAATATATAAATATATTTTTGAAACATCTAACTTTTCATGTCAAACATACTAAAAAAACTGGGACAACAAAACTTTGAAGGAGAGAGTATCAAGTGTAATTTACTTAATTAGTAATTATAATTGTTTACTAAAGTTAAATAAAGTTTTAATTATTTTCAATTTCAAAAACTCATAAACAGTGTCCAAATATAGCTCTAAATTTTAAAACGACTCAAATAATTATTAATTAAACTCCCTGCATTTCAAAATGTACAACCAAATTTAACTTTTTAAAGTAAACTTCCAATATTTAAAATTTTAATATAAAATATTTTAGGGAAATTCTTTTTTTTTCTTTTTAAAATACTCATACCTTTCAAAAAAAAATACAATTTTAATTCTTATACTGATTAAAATTAATGCAATAAGCATATTTAATTTAAAATATTTCAAATTAATTGGAGTGGATATAACGGCTAAATATTGATGAGGCGTTGATGCAATGCCAGACAATAAAAATAATTTTGAATAAGTGAACCTTAGAATCTTACAGTACTAAACTGAATGATGAAGACATCTATATGGTGACCGTAAAAATAAAAAGGACATAAAAAAAATGGGAAAAAGACATTTGATGACCAATAACTAAGCATCAAAGTAAAGCATCTGAAGATATGGGTATATTATATAATATGATATGATAAAATAATATTATATTATATTATATTAAAGGAAAATAAACATTACAAAAAGACGTACTTTATTTGTCAAAAATAATTTACAACTTATTGAACAACTTAACTAAGTCGGTTTATTTAATAAACTAAAATATTTATTTAACATATTTGTTTCCTTAAAACAATTTATTTATAAAAATAATATTAAATAAATTTAATTAATTTTTTCAATTAATAGAAATAATTTTAATATAAAATAAATATTTATCATATAAGTTAACAATTTTATTATCTTTTCTCTCTATCTGCATTAAAATCGATAGAGGTTCGTTGCCAGCTCACAACCGTTTTCAGAACACTTGGCACATTCTCAGCTCCTATGCCACCACTTCTCTTCCTCGTGCACTTCATAGTTCACACCTCACCAAAATCACCGAATTTCCGATCCCCTCCCTCTTTTTCCGGCCATGGAAACCGAAGAATACTCCGGAGGCAACACCCCAATTGCACCACCCCCATCACATTTGTTCACAAATCTCTTAACTCTTCAAGCAGAAGTTATCCAAAATTGTCTCTCCGCCCTTTTCTCCCCCGTCCTCTCTCTCGTCTCCCTCGGCCTGGAATCCCACCGCCGCGCCGAGGCTGCAAAAGAGACTGTCGACTCAGCCGTCCACAACGCCGTCGCCGGAATTCCATCCACGGCGGTCCAAAGCAGCGGCCTCTTGCTGCGGAAGCTGGGGGTGGGGCTGCTGGGAGCGGCGTATGTTTGCATGGTTTTGATAGCGCTGATGGTGGCGGCGGTGGTGCTGGGGGTGGGGTTGGTGCAGTTGTCGGTGGAGGAACCCGTGTTTGTGAGAGAGATATTGCGGTTTGATTACGCTGAGGTTTATCCAAACGCCGTGTTCGATTTTCGGGAGTACAGTGATTCGAAGAAGAAGATGGGCGTACCTGTTGGGCAGACATTTTATGTGTCCTTGGTTCTTTTAATGCCTGAATCTGATTATAATAGAGACGTTGGGATGTTTCAGGTAATTTTTAATTTTTATAAATTAGGGTCAATTTTTCTTGTTTATGAGTACCTTCTTTTTTTTTGGGTGGGGGGGGGTGTGTGTTTACTGAAAGTTTAGTTTATTTTATGGGGTTACTGCAAATTGACTTTTGAGGTTTCAGCTTTTTGCAATTTGGTACGAAACGTTCAAATTGAAATCAGCTCTTAACTTTGAAAATTTGCAGCTACGGAGTATGGTGTTGTTTTTATTCATACGTATATCATGGTTTTTCACAGTATTAAATTGGTCATGCGAGTGGGTAGTGTTCAATCACTTGGTTGATCATCTGTTAAAAGGAGCATGATGGTGAATTTTCAAAGTTAAGATGTGTGAAACTTTAGGGCCAAAATTGTTTAAGTTTGGAATTTTGAGGAACAGTTTGCAGTCTGGCCTTATTTTCCGAAATGTTGTTATTTTTGGTCTTCAGTTAATCTTTGACTAAAGTGGATGGGCTAAACGAAACAATATTCCTAGAAATAAAATAAGGGGCCTAGAGCGAACAGTTTAATTCGTATTAGTTAATTAACACCGGATGAAATTGCATTATTATGCATTTATGTTTAAGGGAAATTTGCCACATTTTGTGGTGGAGGTTGTGGAAAGAAATGTTACATTTATTAAGGAAAAACATCCCAATATTTCTGATGCATACACGTTAGTAATGCTAGATAAGTTTTCTACTGATGCTCATATCCGTGCTGTGTGAAATGTATCAATGAGATATTTTTGCTTACTGTAAAATTGTGAAGGTTGACATTCTGAAAAGCAGACATATTAGAACAAAAAAACACCCGTCTGAAATTCAAGAAAGAGACTAATTTTGCTTCACTGTTTCCTTTACTTCTCAGCTAATATCCTTCTGCGTCACGTGTGGTAATAATGACCTTAAAACTTGCTATCTACAAAGGCTTAATTTGAGTTCTCCATGAAATACTTCGATTGTAGGGGTGGAACATCTTCTTTTTCTGCTCTTTGACATATGATTCAATAGCCTACCATAATTTATTGCAGCATTGATATACTTCTATAGACTATCATCACTTCTGCACTTGTGATTCATTAGTATTTACCATAATTAGTCGCGGCATTCATAGTTGTCATTGATAAATCCATTTGTAAAATGGTCAACTTTTTGTGATTCTGATTCATGATTTGTTCCGTCAGTTGATTGCAGAAATCATATCAACCAGTGGAAATGTAATAGCAAAATCCAGTCATCCATGCATGCTGCCATTTAGAAGCCTCCCAATCAGACTCATGCGGACTGTTCTATTGAGCATACCCCTTTTACTAGGAATTACAACCGAAACACAAAGGATAATGATTCCAATGGTAAGACACAAGGAAGGGTTTCCAAGAACAGAAGCCATCAAAATAACTCTGGTCCCACGGGCTGGAACAATGTTTCTTCCACAACTTTATGAAGCTGAAATACTCATGAATTCAGAGCTGCCTTGGAGAAAACAACTTGTTCATAGTTGGAAATGGACGTTTTATGTTTGGACATCAGTATATATGTATATTATGCTTCTTATAGTTGTTGCTTGTTGCTTTAGACCACTCATCTTTCCGGTAATGTCAGCAAGGCTTAGCCATGCTAATTATGATCAAGATAGAAACACGGAAATACCAAGAGAACGGCAGACGAGATCCAGGGGAGATAGAGAAGTTTCGGAGACATTGAGAAGGTGGAAGGAAAGTGGAAACAAGAGGAAGGCAATGCTTCCACGTGGGGTTACACCGGAGCTAGCAGAATCATTTGCCTCGAGCATTAGTGTAACTAGAGATGATAGCAGCTCAACTGTTGAAGACGGTGGTGACTCGGAATCTGTGTTTTTTAAAGACTGAGTGATTTGGAAGGTAAGAAATGCTTCTTTTGGAATGCATGTAATTTGTGGAATCCGTAGCTTTTATTCTTAGCCTACTTATAAAACTGAGGATCCGTTTAGATATGTACTTGGATTTAATACGGAGAGATTTGACTTGTATAGGATAGCAAGGTCCATTTGAATAACTAAATGGATCTGACATTGGAGAGATAGTCCTTCCGTTCACTGAAAGAGTCATAAAAGAGTCCCATATCTCAATTATTTTTGTTTCAAAATGAAAGTCCCGTTTTTTCTTGTATTTTTGTAAAGGGTCACACAAAGCAACTACTACTAAACTAACAAATAGTTATGATAAGGTATAACCGCATAACTATGGATGGAAAATGTATGATAGTCGGAAGTCAGAACATTTTGAAATGGGAGTCTTTTGTGTAACGGATGGTGTATTACTAACAGAGGGTAGAAATCGAAAGATTGAAAAGGGTGTTGGAGAACACAAAATTTGATAGGATTCTGGTTCGAGTAGAGTTGTCAACATGTGGATTTCAACTACATGAATACTTAACAATGGTTATCTAGAATACTTTGATGTAAGTCAGTTGATTTTATCTTTGAAATACTACTAATTAAGTGGAGTTACACAAAGAAAATAATCAATATATTGCCAAATGTACTGAATTTAAGTTGTTGATTCAAGAATCACTGCCATTCTTATGGATTCAAGACATCTTTCCTGTGTAATGTGTCTGATGTTTCTATTTAGATGGAAGCTGGCAATGAGGGATCAAAATTGTTGGCAAGGACTAATTTCTTCCTCAAGAAGTAAATCATCGAAATGGCGTGGGAAGTTTGGTGGTGTAGTTGATCTACTTTCCGCCCATCTTAATGTAGTAGTTATTTCAGCGTAATTAGAGATATTATGTGCGTATGGGGCTAAATTTCATGTCTCTTGTAATACTATCAGAAAGTTGGTAAAAGTCTTGTTCACTTGATGAAGGCTAGGGTAATTTTTTTTTTTTTTTTTTAAATTTTCCCCTTAGGGTAAATCTTGCATGACTAGGACTGTGCAATAGTTTTATTTCTTAATGAGTGAAACATATATATATATATATATTTAGGGTCTAGGTTCACAGTTAAAGTTGGTTGTGAATCTGTAACTCGCCAAATGATCTCAGCCGTTCAAAACAAAATATAACAGTTGTTCTTGAAGGAGGTTTTGTTTTACACGGTTCGCAGTTATTAATTGCTAACAGTTCACAGTTAATTACTATAGACTAGGCTTATGAAAGCTATAGCAATTTTGTACACTCTCTGCATTTAATAATTGCGGACACAAGATGGAGTTTTTGAACAACACATGCTCCGCAATTATTAATTGTGAATGGGCAAAAAAAAAAAAAAAACCTGCATCGGTATGTCTGTGGATATGGATATGGATATGGATATGGATCCTTGCACTGGCGTTTCATATTAAGGTCAGAAGCAAAATCCACCGGAGATGCTTCTAGAGTCTGTTACAAGATAATCGAAGAAGCAAATAAACAAATGGTTGGAAAAAGTATTTAGAGCAGAAAAGACATCAAGCGTACATCAGTTCTCATCAACCCATTTAAATGGTCATTTGATTTTCCGCACTTACATCTCTTAGTGCATGAGAGTGATGTACAGTGTCTATATATGGGAAAATGTCTATGTACTAAGGAATTGTGTTTGCATGAGAAGACTCTGATTCAGCATAACCCCATTAAAAATTTATGGTTTACCAAAAGCTTCAATAGAGTATTAACAACTAAAACAAATTATTCATGGGAAATCGATATAAGTCTGGACATGGTTTGGAAGAGCAATAAACTAGTAAAATGACAGATTCAAAATTAAAGCAGAAAGATGAACACTAAGAAAAACTTGTCATAAACTACAGATTGAAGAATACAGATGTACCTCTTTCCTTTTCCGTCTTCTATAATCCATTTATGTACTCCAACACTGTGCAAAACTGTAGCAGCTTTCGTAGGCCTAGTCCACAGCTATTAAATGTGGGGACTGTCTACAGTTAATAACTGTGGATCTTGTGAAATAAAATCTTCTTCAAAAGAATTAGGATAATTCTTTTTTTCACCATTCTTATCTCTCTCTCTCTCTTATATTCTTGTTCATCTTTTTCTTGTTTTTTTAAAAATTTATGAAGAAGAAGAATATAAGTTAAGATGGAGATGGATGGTAGTATCCTTATATTCTAGTTCATCTTTTTCTTGTTTTTTCAAAGATTTATAAAGAAGAAGAATATAAGATAAGATGGAGATGGATGGTAGTATGGTGGCTGGTACGTGTTGGTAAAAAGAATAAGAATATAAGATGGAGAGAGAACCTACGGATGATGTAGAAAAGAAAAAGGTAAGAACGGTTTTGCTATAAAAAAAAACAGTCCGTATTTATTAATGATGGACAATCAATGGTTAATAACTGTGGACTGTGAGAAACAAATTAGGATAATTGCTCTGGTTCGCGGTTATTCACATTGTCGTCCGCGGATATTAATGCATGTACAGTAAAATCACAAAGAATGGTAGCCGTTATATCTTGTTTTGAACGGCTGAAATCGGCTGGCCAGCTACAGGTCCATAGCCAACTTTAACTATGGACCTAGACTCATATATAAAACAGCTATATTTGCGTGGGTTCGGATTTATAATTGGATCTGATTAGGAGATTGTAGCCAGTTATTTTATCTACACCATTTAAAATTTAATTTAACGACGTAATTTTACTAGAGAGATTTTGCTCCATCAATATTAATAACATACGTATGTTTCTGTCAATAAAATTGACAGATGATAAATTACTAATCTTTTTTATCGTTTTTAGGGGGAAGAGTATTATGGATGGTGCAAATTAATGGACTATGATCCGATATGTAAATGTTATTATTTACTATAAGAGATTCATCATAAATATTCAAGGATTTTAGATTAAAAAATGTTCCCTTTTCTATCATTTGTTATGAATCTCTTGGATCATATGAGATTCCAATAATATTTTATACAAAAAAAAAATGAATGAATGTTAATTCAAAAATTCAAAATGGTATTCTCTCAACGCTTAACTCATGTCACTTTTTAAAGGAAATTAATAAAAATGTTCATCACACTCATTCTCAAAATTTCGAATCCTAAGAGATTATGTGACTTTTGTCCCATTAGACCATATACAAAATCATATCCAAAGTACTGGTTAATAGACTGAAAGAGATGATGCATTCCCTGGTATCAAACTACCAAAATGTCTTCATTCAAAATCGTCCATCTCAGACAATATTATTTTGCACCATAAACTCATAGGGCAAAATCAAGAGATTCAAATCTAAAAATTCATCTCTACCCTCACTCAAAATTGATTTCAGCAAGGTTTATTATAGAATCAATTGGAATTTTGTGGAAAAACAGATTCTCAAAAAATTTAATATCCCTCAAACTAAATCATTCAATGTATCACAACAGTCTCGTACTTAGTTTTGCAGAATAGATTACCCTCAAATTTTGTCTAACCTTTGGCAAGATTAAGACAAGGTGACCTTCTATCACCCTATTTAATTATTCTTTGTGTAGAGGGCTAATTTTTTAAAGGCCGAAAGTGATAACCTTATTTCAGGGATCAAAGAATTCAGGGTCCATATCACACCTCTTCTTTGCAAACGATTATACTCTCTATTTTAAAGCTACAATGCAATCTTGCTCTTACATTAAAAATATTCTCACAAAGTATGCTGATGCTTTTGGGCAGCTCATTAACTTTGAGAAATCAAACCTTTTTGTTAGTTCAAACACATAAGAAAATCAATCACAATTATTCTCAGATTTTTTCAATATTTGGGTTCTTTAGTGACAATTTAAAATATTTGGGAGCCCCATTTTTACTCTCAAACAAAAACGCTGAAAATTTCTCGAATCTTCAAAAAATGATTCAAACTGGGAAATCTAAACTTCTAAGTCCAACAGGTAAGAATACTCTGGTAAAATCTATCTTGGCTACTATTCTTATATTTACGCTTACTACTTTTAAAATTCGAGATCTAGTACTAGATGATCTTAATAAAGTAATTAGAAACTTCTAGTTGGGACATGGTGAGAACAACAGGAAAATACATCAGAAAAATTTGGATTATATTGCTAGACCAAAATTTGAAGGAGGTTTAGGAATTAGAGATTTCCATAGTCTCAATGAGGCTCTCCTAGCAAAACAAGCTTGGAGACTGTTAAATGATCCTAATATGCTGATTGCAAAAGTTCTAAAAGGAAAATATGGGGATAATATAGATCTAATGGAAATAAAATAAATTTTTTTTGGATAATAGCATGTGGGAAGGGCATACTTTATGGAATAGATCTTATTAAGGAATGCATTTCAAAAACTATAGGGGATGAAAAGAATACAGCTCTGTGGAGAGATAAATGGCTTATCAGTGATACGCGTTTAATCCCTCCAACTCTAAATAATAAGCAAACTATTGAAGATTATATGCAAGTAAAGGTTCAAACATTAATTTCATAAAGTTAAAAGGTCTAGGATATACATAAGATTAAAGACATTATCCCCCCTGAATTCTGAAAATCTATCCTAAACACTCCTATATCCAGAACTGATGTCCAAGATAAAATGTATTAGAATGCTTCTTTTGATGAAAATTTTGCAATGAAAACAGCTTATCACCTTACGTGTAAAAGGAAAATATGAACAATAAGGTCAAATGTACATAATATACATAGTCAAACTGCACAAACAACATGCAATCAGGATGGTGTATCTTCAGGTTTGAATATAGGAACGTCATCTGTCAGCACAACAAATGAAAACTCAACAACACAGAATTCCATGGACAGAGTCATACAGAGGGCCTAGGAGGTGTAGGACATTCTTGCTCTAAAGGTATGGAAATTTAAAAATCCAGTCAAAGTAAACTTGTTCCTTTGGAAAATTATACAAAATAGTTTGCCTTTAAATCATAATATGGGGGAAAATATTCCATGGAATCTCAAATTATCTAGAGCTAGCTAGTTTGCTAATAGATTTAACTTCTTAATCTTAGCTCTAAGTCCAATGGTAAAAGATATTTTCGAATGAATTTGTTCTTTGAAAAAGGAGAATATGAAAACTGATCCAAACTTCTTGATATGTCTAAATGGTCTAGTACAATTTGAGCTATTTGGTTACATAGAAATGAGATCATATTCAAATATGAAAGGTTGAATGCAGCAACTACAATTAAAAGAGCAGATGATATAAAACAAGAATGGTTAAAAGCAGATAAATCAAGAAGGAAAATGTTCTAAATTTTTTCTAATTTAATGACTAATAATCAACTTTTGATAACAGGTAAACTATGTGGCTCGAGGAAAGGACATTATGGA
>JAUMHB010031440.1:0-13180 GCA_032359685.1 Pittosporum tobira | reverse complement strand
GAGTTATGTTAGAACCAATGAGATCATGGAGAAGAAAGAGATCCATCAGTCAAAATATAGAAAGAGATCCATCAATAATAGATGGAGAGCGACCAACCAAAGAAGCTGGAAGAAGAAAGGCTTTTCCATGAGAAAAATACCATTTAAACAAATAAAAGAGTATTTTTAATATGTTATCCTATAATTTTCGTTTTCCTATAATTTTGAATGTTCAATTACTATTAATTATAATATGAATAACATGTGATACCTGTGAGATATTGTAATATGTCATCTTCCCCCATAGTTGTGCATGCATATGAATTGCCAGTTTGTTTTAGATTTTAGGTATATGCTTTGATAGGACAAGCATTTGTTTCCATCTTGCTTACTAAATTTTTATTGGTCAATGTTGTTTCATTCCTTTAGAAATTAAACGTATTTAAAAAAAAAAAAATGTGCGTAATATATCAAGTTTGGATCTTAGTGTTTATACATTGATGTGCATATTCTTCCTTTAACAATAATTATGCTAAAGAATATTTTTGATTTGGGTATACTATTTTTGATTTACCTTGATGCACAATAATTGTCTATTTTCCTTTTAGTTGAGGTAAGTCATGTTCATCACATGGAAATGGATTTACAGGTGCTGCTAAAAATGCTCCAAGTGAACTGTTGGGTGCTTCTTTGCGATTGTAGAGCGATGCTTTCATCAAATATTAGAATGACTCATGTGTACAATTATCAAGAAAAGAATGACTTGTGTGTATTGAAAAATAAAATCAAATGGCTAAAAGCAATAAGACCATGATTTGCAAGAGGTTCTCACGTCTCATGATTTTGTTAATTTTTGTCTAATTTCAGTGTTTTCAGTTGATTGTAAACAAACGCTCATAATTTGAATGTGAATGGAGTTTATTCAATTTTTGTACCTCCTTGATCATTCATATAGGGGTAAGATTTTATAAAACATGTTTAACATGTCCAAATATGAAACAAAGAAGGTCAACTAATTTATCCTTAAAAGTCTAATGAAATTACAAGATGAACAACAAAAAATCCCTTATTATAATTAAATAAACTATTGAGAATTGTCCTGATAACGCCGAGCACTCAATCTAATTATACTATAAAGAACAAATAGTTATGGGGCTTTACTAATTGAAAATTACAGATTAAAATTAAAGCACACTTGTTTAAAGACAAAAACCTAAACAAAATTATATAGTACTTATGTGTATACTTGTGGAAGTAAAACCTCCTACAAATTAAAATCATATAATATAATATTATTATGGATGCTAAGTTTCATATACAAAATGTCAACTTGAGAGTTGAATCATCGGGAAAGAAGACAAATTAGTAATAGATTAATAAGCTTGCATTATGTATATATACACATACCTTTATTGAGTCACTACAAACATCAGGACTAAATCAATCTTGCAAGGGAGGATGGTAAGAATTAGAATTACTTGGATTTGGATTCTAGAGATTAACATAATTAAGAGTAAAATAAAAGAAGTCAATGAGGAGCGAGGTTGTAAGAATAATTGAAATTGAATAATGACCCAACATATGAAAAAAATTGAACAAAAAAAAATGCGTTGTTGCTATTTATATGATACTTTTTTATCCCAAATTATTAAAATAATAGTAAAAGAAATATTATTTTATTGTGATAGATAATTATATGTTTATATTAACATGGAAAGTAGGAAAAATTAATATCATATGTTTGTATTAACATGGAAAGTATGAACCAAAAAGCACGAACAATTCAGAACCCATTTCCTGCGATAATTTGTATTGCAATTTAATTCAATGTTAAATTTGTTTGTTTATTTATTTATGCTCAGAATCAATATAGGACATTGTCAAAATTTTATTATTTATTATATTATATTTTTATATTTAACATTTATATTATAGTTTTTATATTTAATTTGGAAAGTAAGAAAAATAAATAGAAAAAAGATCAAATTTGCACTATTAGTATATAGTTATATAGTAGCACATATTATTTAAATTACATTTTACATTATCTACCTTTAACTAAAAGTGATAAACTTCTGAAAAAAATATGACTCTAAAATTTAAGAATTTAAAAAAATAAAGTAAAATTATTTTAATTGATAGATAAATATGGATAGTTGTAAATTTATTTGATTTAAATTTTATATTACTATTTTGTAACTAAAATAAATTTTTAAAAAATATATTAGTAAATATAATTCCAAATTTTAAGAATCTGAATAAAAAAAATAAATTATTTTAATAAGCAGCGATAGTATAATTTGTTTACGCTAGCTATATAGTAGTGTAAATTATTTAATATAAATTTACTTTCTCATCCTTTGACTAAAAACAATGAACTTAAAAAAAATAATTTGATGAATGTAACTCTAAAATTTTAGAATCTAAAAGAATAAAAATAAATTTATTTTGATAGATAGATAAGTATAAATAGTAATATAGTTGTGATGCCCCAAATCCAGGTATTCATAACCCGACTTGAATTGTCTATTTATTCACAAAATAATAACTTACAAAAATACACACAAGACTTTACTGTAAAGTACACAAGGTTATAATAAAGTACATCATATCATGCTAGAAATATTATACAGGACACTCTTCACAAATTATTGTTCTCTAGGAAGGTACGCAACGGAAATATTTAAACAATTGTATTATATGAACCTCTAGTTCATTCTCTCCAATAATTCCACTATCACTTATCTGCACCCGAAATGAATATGAGACAAATGAGCGAGCTCAGATAGCCCAGTAAGAGTTACCATAACTAAGGATAATTGAAACAAAAAAATTTATCCAATGCCCTATAAGTCAACAAATTGAATGTAAATGAGAATATAGACATATGAAATACTGTCAACGTAAATGCAAAGGAAATGTAAACATAAAAATAAGCAATTATGAATGTCTAAATTATCCAGTCATTAAACCGTTATCAGTATATCTTTACTAGACATGTTAACATACGTGATTTTACCACACATGTAAATGCCACCAATATCACAAGTCTTTCTCTCAACTAAAGACAATCACAATTTAATAATTCTGCCACACATGTCAATAATATAATATTTGTACGCATTTGCCAGTTAGGCTAAGACACCCACAATCAAATCTAAATCCGAAACCTGATAAATACTTAAATAGTTAAGATGCAATTTTCAATGTCTGTAACGAAAGTAAACAAATATCAACAAGATAAGAATCAATAAATTTAGGAATTATTATTACTCAAGGAGTAGTAACAATTGTTCAACAATCAAATTGTCAACATATATTCAATGTCAATTATAATATTCAATCTCAAAAGTTTCAAAGTTGACTAAAGCGTTTTCGATCAAAAGATTTTATTCAAGAGGGAATGATAGCATAACGTAAGGTCAAATAATGATATTCTTTTCAGTAGAAACAAAAGGATAGTACTATTTATCTTAACGCGTACTCCGTAAAATTATGTCTTCTTATGAGTAGTTGACATATAATCATTTTGTATATTATAATATAATCAATGAAAAAAATAAATTTAAGTATATATTTTGACCATAGTTTTATAAGTCTGCCAAACAAATTGTATGATTTAAGAGTCATATTAAAATAATTTTGTTTAAAAGTTTTGTAATAACTTGCAAAATATTTAAAGAAAAGTAAAAGTAAAAATTTACATAAATCTTGCAAATAATACTTTTCTTAAAATATTTGGTATAATAAATGTACATAATGTATAATATAATTTAAAATTATTTCATTAAAAACTGTAAATAAATATAAAAGTTAACTGAAAGTTTCTTGCATTAACACTTGTATTCTCTTGTAAAATTAGATTTAGTAATACTCTAAAAATACTCACAATAATTTTGTAATATCAAATAAACACTCAATATAACATGAAGAGAATGAAGGAATGTGTGAAAATCATTTCTCTCAAGTTATCTATTTATACTAAAAAAAATTGTCAACCTTCCCCAAGAAATTTCACAAATAAACAATTCATCCGACAATTTCAAAATACCTTTTTGAAAATTAATAATAACACCAAAACTTCATCTCGTACTTTTTGAAAAATAATAATAATAAAGCAAAACTTTATTTCATACTTATTGAATAATAATAATAAAGCCAAAACTTCAACTCATTCTTTTTGAAAATTAATAATTAAACACCAAAACTTCATCTCATGTTTTTTGAAAAATAATAATAAACACCAAAATTTCATATCATGTTTTTTGAAAAATAATAATAAAATATCAAAACTTCATTTAATGCTTTTTGCAAACTTCAAAAGTTCTCCAAAAATTTTAATTCTTTCCCGGGAAACTTTTTACGCCAAACGTCTCTTATACTTTAACTCACATGAATCCTACCACATAACTATTTTTTATATAAATTATATTTGTAACAATTTTCACCATTTAACTCTTATTAAAATTTTCATACTTACTCAGATAAATATTATTTTCAATCTACATATTCGAAAATTAGCCACTTATAATACAAGTACCACTAATATAACATATTCCAAACTTTTCTTCCATAATTCAACTAACCATTTATAAAAATTCATTACAGTAAAACTAATAATTTTTATACCGACTCTTTAAATCACTTCTTATCTGACAGTTATGTTATAACTTATTTACCTTCATATATCCAGTGTCACACATTAAATATTATTGACACTAAAATTATTTACTTAATAATTGATTCAAATACTGAGAAACTATTTAATATTATTGGTACTGATCATAACAAATTATTTATCAACAAAAACAAGTACTTCATCCGTCCCATAAAAAATGGTTTAGTTAGAATTTTTTTGTCAAATTGACTATTTTTTGAATCAAAATTATTACTAATTTATACGTAGATATGCGACGAAACCATAATCATTAGAAACTAAATCAAATGTACTTCTAGATCTAACGTTCACTTGTTTAAATATCTAAATATATAAGGTTAATTATTAGTTTGAAATTTAGTTAATTTGACCAAAAAATTCAAACTAAGCCACTTTTTATGGGACATAGGGAGTATATCTTAAATATTACTCATATTACTATTGTAATTATTGTCGGGGTAATAGTACAGTAGAAAGCGATTAATCAGTAAATATTGACTATTTGAGACTTATGGTGACTCAATAATTGTCCGACAATTTTCTTATGGGATCTACATGTTTTCTGTTATAGAGTCCACAAATATTTTGTCGACTATGCGACGCATCGTTCGGGAAGAAATATTCCCTTAAAGTCAATGTTGACGTTTATTTGTTGAAAATATTTGCATTTAGTACCTTATAGTTTATTTTATCTCCACCAACATTATATTATTTAAAATAAATAAATTTCATAAAATACTGAAAATATTGGATTCGTACAGTTGTTATATAATTTAATTTTTATTTTACTACCATTTAACTAAATACAATATACTTAAAAAAAATAATTTGTTAAATATGATTCTAAAATTTAAAAATCTAAATGAATAAAAATAAATTATTTTAATAATAGACGATAGTATAAATTGTAATAAGTTTTTTTTTAAATATGAAATATAATATCTGATGAGAACTAGAATTATAATAGAATTTTGGTTCTGTAGATTGGTTATTATTTATTATTTACTATAATAATTATATCTTTTGTATTTAGTATGGAGAATTGAACCGTGCCGAAGTATCAGATTTGCGCTATTAATATACAATATAGAATATAGATAGATGGGTTACTGGCCTGGTTTGTCATAGTTTATACATATCATTTATAAAAAAAAAAAAAAAACTTTAATGCAAAGAGGAAAAAAGAAAAAATGGGTGCTGAGGCGTTTTTTTATGAGTTATTAATATATTTGATGAATATTTATTTTATACTTACATTAATTCAATTAACAATGGCAAATGACTAAATTTATCCTTCAACTATTTTTAATATTCTTTTTAAGAATAAGCTGTTTAAAAAAAAAAAAAGATGTGCCAAATGGATATATTCTGTAATAATTTATTAAATAAATTGACCTAAATTAAGCTGTTGAATAAGTTAAAATTTGTTTTCGACTAAACGGAGACAAATAGGGCCATTATCTTAAAAGAATTTATTGTGTCAGATCACTAACCATTACATTCTATAGTAAGAGTAGTATTTAAAAGATTCCTCAATATAAAAAATATACTCCACTTTTTATGTTTATCTTCGATTTTTTAAATATATTATTAAGTCACTAATGGAATGGTAGCACATGACAATATAATTGTCATGATAAATAAATAAATATTGTGCCCTTTTAATATCAAAAACCAAATAAAATCGTTTCTTATGAAACAAAAAAATAAAATAAAATTGAATGGCATAAAGCCATAAACAATGCAGAAGATAAATAATATGTAAAATATATTATCACTATTTTGTATTCCATCTAAAATATATCATATTCTATTTTATATTTAATTAAAAAATATATTTTGTAAAATATGAATATCACTTGGGGAAAGAAAATACTATGGTACATCACCCACCTATGGGACAGAAGAGGAAATCGGTTAAAAAGACTGCGAAAATACTCTTGGTAGGCTAAAATATTACTCTACTAATTAATAAATGTTGGTGTAATTTACTAGTATAAGATAACATGGAAAAGTAACAATATTTTAACAAATAAAACAATTTGATAACTATAAAATTTATTATTTTATCAACTGAAATTCAAAATTAGATTTTAAGAATTTATTTTCAACATTTGAAAAGATATTTATTTTGTGAAACTTAATGCAGTATTTTCCCCTTTTCGGTAACAGATTATTTTGTTCAACCAAAACGTCATCAGGTTAGAAATTGTTCTTTACGAGTACTCGAACATTCTTCTTCTTTGCGATCCCCTATTTTATATTTACCGTTCTCGAAAATATCTCATAATTTATACCCTAATCTTTTTTATTATTATATTTAACCCCTATATTTTAAATTTAATTTCGATTTGGTCATCTAACTCGTCCGCCTGACACTGATCGTCCCACCTATTAATAATACTTTTCAAACTTTCACAGAGAATGAACTGACATCACGTGGTTATTTACCCAAATTTAATCCAGATAGATAAGAAAAAATTAAACCACAATATCTATATTTATTAATGTCCCAAAAAAAGTGACCCGCTTATTAAATTAACTCCTACGAACAAACTTTACGACAAGGATTGTGGGCTCCCCAGCTCAAGAAGCTTGAAATTTCTTCAAGGTTGTTGAAAACTCCGTCCGTACAGTGCTTGTATGTAACCAATCTCTCTCTCCGTCTCTTCATCTTATTCTCCTCGATCTGTGTGCTCTAAGGAGTTTAGAGCAGTGATGACGTCGATGCTCAAGAGTCCCCACAAACTAGTCATGCAGGTCACCAGAAGGGTTTTGGATCTCGAATGGCGTCTCCTCTTGTTAATACTCCTTCCCTTAACCCTCCTCGTCTTCCTCTCTCTATCCACCACCTCACTCAACCCGTTTTCCTATTTTGCCCAGTTCAAATCCATTATTTGCGATCGTGCCCCTCCTTACCCGACCTCTCCTCCTTCCGTCTCGCTGAATTTCGCTCACAAGTTGGAGAAATACAAGGCAGAGTTGGATCGGTCTAGAATAGCGGTCTGTTTGGTGGGTGGGGCCCGAAGGTTCGAGCTAACTGGTCCTTCGATTGTCCAGAAGATTCTCAAGGTTTATCCAAATTCGGATCTTTTTCTCCACAGTCCGATGGACTCTGCTTCGTTTAAATTATCTCTACTAAAGATTGCCCCGAGGATTGCATCCGTTAGAATTTTCAAACCCGAGAGGATCCAGGAGACCGAGTCGGAGGTCCGAGTTTTAACCGCCGCTAACTCGCCTAACGGGATACAGGTATGGATTAGTTGTATGCGAGTAAAAGATATTTTTGGCTGTTTTTTTTTTTTGTTGTTGTTTGTTAGGAAAAAACAAACGACTGTTTTGTTAGTTTATATGGGGTTTTAATTACTATTTTATTTTGAGTTCTTGTTTGGTGAATGGTCGCCGGAAAAGTAGCATTGTCGTTTCCATTTGGTTGAGTTTGGTCCTAGGGGAAGCTGAGGTCTGTTACACATTTGTTACATATCCACATTATACACTGTATCCTGGATAATTGGGATTTATTTATTTATCATTAAAAACATATTTTTTTCATTTGTTTTTTACTATTCTGAGTATTATCTTCTTCTTCTTCTTTTCTTTTTTAATTATGAGGTTACTTTTTACCTAAACAAAAAAATAAAATTTGGTAGGGGTTTTATATTTCTTTATTTACAATTACGTCAATACAATTACTCTATTTGATGAACAGGAATGTACTAGTTTCCATTTTCCAAGCCGTCCATTAAAAGAATGTTTAAAGATGTTTAAGCACGTAGCATTTGTCGTCACATACGTTACAATATGAAATAGTGCCCTTAAAAGAAATACAACGAAGAATATTGGCTGCTGTTTGTTGAAGATTTCTAGCTTCATGTAGCTGATTTTTTGACAATAGTAATTAAAGTGAAATCGTTGTTCTTTGAGCAATGTCACAAGACGCCTGCACAAATAGCGTGTCGTAAATATTTTCAACGTCTTAAACATTTGATATCTGTGTCTATATGCGCATGCATGAAACGTTTCGGTTGTTTATTTAGATAGTGAATTGGTTAATCAAATTCTAAAGGAGTGTTCCAACTTTAAAATAGTGCTATAGATTTATAAAATTGTATTTTTATATTTCGAACGAAAAATGATCAAAGGGAAAGTTTGCGTTTGGCGGCCTAATGAACCCATTAGTACGTCTTTCGGTGTTAAAACGCATTGTATAATCTAAGAAATCAGTGATTAATAGTAGTTTAATACTATGGCCTGCATGTATGTATCATCTCCCGAGGGCATCGAAGTCAATTCATATTGTTTCTTTCTGTTGGCAGGGCCTGTTGCAGTATTTTAATCTGGTAGAGGGATGCCTCACTATGATCAAATCCTACCAGCAACAAAACAACTTCACATATGACTGGATAGTCCGAACCCGAGTCGATGGGTACTGGTCAGCCCCGTTGGGCCCCGATAACTTCATCAAGGGCCAGTATGTAGTCCCATCAGGTTCCTCATACGGCGGCCTCAACGACCGCTTGGGCGTGGGAGACTTCAACGTTTCCGCCGTGTCACTCTCCCGCCTCTCCCTCATCCCCCAACTCAACGCGGCCGGGTTCCAAGAACTCAACTCAGAGCGAGCTTTCAAGGCCCAACTCACCACCCAAAATGTCACCTACACTACCAAGCGGCTCCCGTTCTGCGTTGTCACGGACCGCCGTTACAATTTCCCGCCATATCGATATGGCGTGCCTGTGGCGGCCCTATCAAGCCGGGGCCCGCTTAGCGGGGCTAAATGCAGGCCCTGCAAGGCAGTTTGCTCTGGGCCTAGTGTTGGGAACGTGATGAATGGGCTTGATAGGGGTTGGAGCTGGACAGACTGGGCTAATGGGACACTTGACCTTTGTGATGCTCATGGGGCCTGGGAAAATGGATGGGAGAAAATGTTTGATAATGCCGCCGGGAAAAAATTGGCTGCTGCGAGGAAGCGGGTTACAAGGTTGACAGTGGAGAAGTGTGTGGCAGATTTCGGGGATATGAGGCGGCGGACGGCTTTTTGGGACGCCCCGGAGGCGATTGAGATGTGTAAGCTTGGGTTGGGATCATAATAGATGAAACTGGTTGGTGTTTTGCGTTTCTTTACTGCTGGAATAGGCGTGTGTAGGATGTATATAGATGGGGTATAATTGGGTCTTTGGGAGATCTAAATATATTTTACTGGAATTACCACGGGGTATACCTTTGATTTCTTCTTTAGGAGAGTATAATGTCGGTGAAAGAAAAGAGCGTTATGGCTAGAGTTGGGTGATATGGAACTCATTAGATGTTTAGAAATGAAAAAATATATAAGAAACGTCCATGTAGAATATAAAATTTTTTGTTCCCATTTCAACTTTGCTTTTTATCGAATTATTTTTTAAAATTTAGGTAAAAATGAAGTGTATCCTTATTAGATTAGCAACTAATTCAACAATTAATGCGTTAGGAGAAGTATTACTCATTTTGCATGCTTTAACTTTGCAATAACATGCAACATATATGGGAGGTTCATCCTAGATGAGATGGTAATGTGGAATAAATTACTCTGTGCTTCACTTGTGTTCGCTGGACCAAAAAATTGTTTGGAATTCAACTCAAAATACTAATAAAATTTTTGTAAATAGTGATGGTGATAGATTACGGACGAAAATATTTTAAAAAAAAAAAAAAAAAAAACCCTGAAATGAAGAGTGAGAACGACACAGTCATACACGACGAATAAAAAGTAAACAAGTTCGTATCATTTTTCCAGCCTTGTCAATTCCTGAGAATTTATACTTCCAGATTCCATAAAACAATGAAAACATAGCCACCTTTTCTCGATATTTTGTTTACCCCATCAAGCAATCTTTTTTTTTTTTTTTTAGAGTGGCCTCGCGCAATCTTCGATGGAGAAGAAACATTTGATATATAGTCATTCTCATAAAATCGTGAAAAAAATAAAATAAAAAATTAGACTACCAATTACCAAGTATTGTAAAATGGGTTGGGTCAAAAATATATTTGAGGAGAACATGCTAGCTCAATAAAAAGATTAAAAACGTAGAAATATATCATAGTCTATAATATATTGTGTCAAAATAAAAAATAAAATAATTTTGTAAGAAATTAAAAAATAAAGATACACTGTAATATATATATAACGAACTCTTATTACTTAAATTTTATAAAATACTCTCTCCGTCTAAAAAAGAATTAGTCAAGGCTCATTCATTTTTTAACAGAGAGAATATGTTATATACAATAGATTTTCTTCTTTCTTAAAAAAATAAAATAAAAATGGGCCAACTTACGCATGCTCCGACTAATTCTCATAAGAGGCTAACGCAATAACCCGTCACCATGGCCTTAATAAATTAGTCTCCTTTGTTATCATGGGAACAGTGTACATGTTTCTTTTTACTCTTTTTTTTGTTTCCTAAAGACGGAAAGACAGCTGACAGTTTCTACGCTTTGGGCCTTTATTAGTTATATGTATCCTTTGGGCCTCAATTGGGGGGGCGGGGGGGGGGGGGAACGGGGGCTGCCTTTCCTTCTCAATTGGCGGGCTGTTTTGCACACACACTTTCCAAGCTTTAAAACAGTTAATAGGATCCAATCCAAGATTAGATTTACCGAACCAAATTATGTTCCAAAGGCTGGTCTATCCATAAATAGATAAATTAGTACCGTCACTTCTAAAATTAAATAGTAAATAATGCATTGTATTAAAAAAATTATTTCAAAAATACTTTATTTTTATTTACAAATTATAATGAAACATTTCGTTTTAATTATATGTACCAAAATAACGATAAAAAAAATGACTATTTGTTTTTTTTCCTCTTTCTAAAACGTACATAAACACACATTTATTGATTTTATTACAACAATAAATATTTTTTCTCCTGAGAAAATATTATCAATTTTTTTTTATCCAAATGTGTTTTGGAATTTTTTAATATGGTAAAACAAGTCAAATCCAAATGAGATTCTCATGGATTTGGCTCCGCTCTATTATACTTTTCACATGATTTTGAACTATATATCACCAAATATATATTTTTTGATAGCACAATTTAGATGAAAATTGTCATTTGATTTCTTATATTGAGTTGTATCATTCTTAAAAAATAAAAATAATCATTCATTTATTCATAGGTAGATGAGCATATATCTTTTTATTAAATTTTTAATGGTAAAAAATTTCTGCATTTAACAATTCTATTTTTTTTTTCCCTAAAGTTGATCTCTATATCATGAACTATTTATAAACATATTTAGATCATTATAAATAATAATACTAATACATATCGCCTTTGTCCTAAAAAATAATTCAAAAGTTTTTTAATAGTTTTTGACATATTTTTTAAGACGTTCTAAAAGTACATGACAAATTATATTTTTTGTGTAGTTTTCTATTCTTAATAGATTTATATGTTATAGTTTTTATTATGCTAAAAACATACTGTATTAAACATACAATGTATATATAGGTTTTCAATACCTCTTAAAATTCATGCCAATAAACTTGTGACTTACTGTATTTTTTAAGAAAAATATAATATTTAATTGTATATTGTGTAAAATTACATGAAAAATAACTGAGAGGGAGCCAAATCCAATTCTCATATGATGCAAGTAATCGTAAAGGTTTATCCGAAATGATATATACTGTATCAAATATTTTTGACATATATAATAACAGACCGTAATTTATATTTAAATTTTTTTTTTTTTTTTTTGATTATTGTGTTTATAAGAATAGAGTCACATTCGAATATATTATTTTTGAAGATTTACAAACAAAAATAATAATTCTGACTGATAATGTATAATGGGTGAACTAATCAAACTTTCATAGCAGCACATTTAATTTCCACACAGGCAGCACGTTTAATGTCCTGATTCCAAATTGAAACACATCTCTCCAAAAATTTTGGTGGAGATTCCTAATAATATTTTCCACGTGTGATGACTCATTGACACTCTGGCGTCTCCTTTGACCTCGTCGACTAATTATTTACTCCACTAAACTCCCGCACAACTTGGACTTATCATTTATAGCTAATATCTAATCCAGAATTTAATTATTAATTAGATTAAAGTAAAAGTTTTGTTTGAATGATAGTGTAGCATATTAATACTCTAAAAATCGATAGACAAATTTAAATAATAGAAAAAAGTCTAACGTTAAGATAATTTTAATTGCACATAAATAAAAATTTAATTAATTTAAATATTTTAAAATTAGACAAAGACATTTAAAACTGTACATCATATGCTCGTCGTGTTTCCAGGACAAGTTTTCTGCAGGCTACCTGTCATGTTTCCATATATTACTGCATTAATTTTTTTTATATTAATTCTAAAATCAAAACTGGAAACATGGGAACAATACACGTATTCAAGCTTCAAAGTCATCGCTCCAGAGTTAATTAACTTACTAGTAGTATTTATTATGCACATGGACACGCTTCGGATTTAAAAACAGATCTCGAGTAAAATGTGACACTGTGTTGCCCGAGTTTACTTTACTTTACTTTT
>JAUMHB010031429.1:2546-15744 GCA_032359685.1 Pittosporum tobira | reverse complement strand
TTTTTTTTAAATAAATTGAACCCATGTATTAGAAAATCTTATTAATATGTTATGATATATTTTAAAAACTAACAAAGTATATTACAACTCATATATACATATATACAAAAATAAAAATATAAGACTTATTAATTTTTAATACATAAATAAATATTTATATATACTTCGCACAACGCCAGATGTTTAGACTAACAACCATAAAAAGGAAATACTAAACTTCCCTAGCCAAAACTATTTTGCCAACCAAGGAAGCACTCCAATTCAAAAACAATATTGTTAAAATTTTGGAATCTCCTACTCATCAAGTCTGATAATCTTTCACTGCATTCCATTGCGTCAACTAGAATTGCCAAACTCAGCAGGTAAATAGTAAAAGTTGAAGGAAAAACGTGTTTCAGAATTTTATTAACATCAAGAAACTGGGCAACTATTCTAGTCCCCCACGGCCAATCAAACTTTCTGAAATCCCGATTAGGCAGTCTAAAAATCATCATTCTGATGCCAATATAGATTGGAAAACCATAACGTATCAGCTTCCACAGGATATCCATCCTGATTACGGTGCCAAGCATAGTACGCATGAGTTCGGTTCTTGATATCAAGAGTGGCATGACCAAAACTGGCCTCACGGAAAGCTGAGTAATTCGGCTGTGGCTCCGTCATACTGGATCATATGTACAAACCGAATGTCAGTATCTTATAAAATAAAAAAATAAAAAAAGAGAAGTGAAGACCTACGTTCTACTAAAAGATTTCCATTTGTCAAATTTTTTGTTCCAAAATAAGGGTTCATTGATACTAGTAAAAAATTACACAATGTCCTCAAGTTTATCATATATCATCATGCCACTATGACACCACCCCTAAACCAAACGTTCATTAATTTAGGGGTAAGTATGGAATGAAAATATATCACTACAATTTGCAAATATTGTGACTGAGAATCTTTTTGAGGGAGTAACATAGATGTTTAATCTTACTTGGTTGCCAAGCCCTCGAGATTTCCACCGTCACCGATGGTTATGTAGACAGGTGCAGATTGGTCTTTTATGGGATCACAAATTCCATTAACAATGTTATAAGCAATGTTTGATACACGTTCCTGCGACATATACAACATTTATCAACTATAACACTAAAGAAATAACAATATTTTTCACAAAAATAAATAAATGAAAATAAGTAAATTTGGTTTCAAATTTATATTATTATCTATTAATAAGAAAATATAAAATAAAATAAAATTGGTTAACCACTGTAGCATTTCACCAGTAGCAACTGTGGGAAACATTAAAATAGAAATGAAGTGCACTTACTGATCGCTCGTACGCATGAACGTGACCAGCAAAGACGAGATCGACTTTGTACTTTACAAACCATGGTTCGTATATCACTCTCATAGTTTCCCCTTCCATATAGTGATAGTTGTAGCTATTATACCACGGGGAATGCAAAAGAACGATCAACCATGGTGTTTCACTCCTGTTGACTTTTGGTAGCTCCTCTTCAAGCCATTGGTATTGAGGGGTGTACTTGCCTAGAGAGTGAGATATAAATATATAAGATTGTTGACTTTTAAAATCTTTACTCTATAGAACAGACTGACATATTCCTCAGATAATGACATGTTACAAAAAATGTTTGTCATTATAGAACAGAAAAGCTTGCCTTGTGTTGTGATGTTACAAAAAATGTTTGTCATTACAGAACAGAAAAGCCTGCCTTCTGTTGTGTTGTACAATATCAGAGAGGCTTGATTCCAAATTTTGCTTATTCCATCAATTGCACTAAAAGGGTCCCATTTGCCAATTTTTTAAAATATGGAAGGAAAATACATCCTTTATATATGCAAAAGTTTCAAATGGAGCTCTTTTTGTGAAGAGTACCATCATTTTCAAAAAATAATTTGCCTAAAACACGATTCTAACCAGAGCAATGAGTCAAGCACATCAATAACGTACACTTGTGCCATCAGATATTTTGAAATTCCAACCAAATGTTTTAGATTAACACTTTAAATAGTTAGCCTGCAGCATATATGTTCATTTTTAACTTGATATGATTCGTCTTAATGAAATTTGAATAAGCATGTAAGTCTTACCATATGCCGAATATGAGGACAAGACAATGATGTATGCTGAAGCTCTCTTGATTGAGTACCAAAATGGAGCGGTACTGTTTGATACTCTGTAAGGGGTTTGATAACGATGAGTAAAAGGCTTGAAGGGTTTGGTTTCACCCTGCAAAATATCACGAAGCTAATATCACAATTTTGGAAAAACATTTCAATGGTTAGAAAAACTGCATTTTCTCAAATTTAAGATGCCATAATAATGTCTCATGCTTGAGACAACACTAGAATGCCAGCTTTTTTTTCTCTAGAAATCACCTTTCGAGAAACTAATCAACGATGTTCAAACCAAAAGAAATTTCCAGGCAGACAATTGGGATGCTTACAATTTCAGGGGCAAAATCTATCTCGTGATTTCCTGTAGTCCATATCCAGGGTTGATATGCAGTACTTCTCTCGACGAACCTTCCCCATGTATCCCATCTTATGTTATTGTGATTCAGGTAGGTATCCGCATACGAAAGATCCCCGACAAACAACACGGTTTTTCCTTTCGTTGGATTCCGTTCATAATGGGTAAGTGTCATATTTGAATCGTAACTCTGACCAAGATCCCCTGCAATACAATTCTTAATAAAGTAAAGAAAATGTATTGCACAATTCACAATTGTCATGCATTCATAAAGTTAACAGTAGAAATTCATTTGTACATTCAAATGCAGTAAACAGACCCAGCCTTACAATTGGTTATAGTTACGATACTTTTCTCTGTTGGGACAGGATGTTCATACAAACAAGTTTATACAATTCAACACTCTTTGAAGCATTAACGAAATAGAGCAAGAAATTTTCCAAAAGTATGGAAGAGCATATTTTGATAGGTCCAATAAGATGGAAGACCTTGAATAACAATAAATATTTGATGCAAATTCTTTTTCTACGGAAAAAGAAAAAAAAAAATTCCCAATTTTTATGTTGATAGTATAAAATGACAAAATGTCCTATAGTTTAACAGCACATATTCACTATCATGCCACCTCTAGTGACCAAGTGATCATTATATATAGGTGTAAAGAAGGGATAGATATTACATCCTTAAAGTTTGCAACGGGAATCTTTTTCTGGACCGACGGTCTATTTGTTAGGTCTTCAAACAACCTCTATTAATACGGCAAGGGTCCAAGAGCAGTTTACCTATAAGACCGAAAGTGTACGGGACATCAGGTCCAACTGCAGGAGGAGTTGTGAACCAAAAAGTTCGTGGAGAATGTCCAATCCCAACACTGTAGTAATACTTCGTGTCAAACTGCCAGAAATGAGTATCTGATTGGTATTAATACTGAATCACATTCATCATTTTTGTGAACAATCCTACTTAATTCTAAACAGTTACTGTACTATCTAAACAACCAAAATAACCAAAAATTTTACCTTCAAATTTCGGATGTTGCAGTGGTGGATGTAACCAGAAGTATAGTTGTAATATTTATAGGTTGTAAACTTGCCCTTTGCCTTACTCTTGTGTTTGCTGTTTTCTCTCCAATAAAGGACTGTGGTAGAGCCAGGTTCTTCCATAGTTACCCATGACACTATCACTGCCTTCCCTTCATGATCTCCTTGTGTTATATGGACCTTAGAACAGAAAACCCAAAAATAAATAATTCAATACATCCCTCATGTAGAAAGAATATGATATATTATATTATTGATGTACATAAAATAATTATTACATAAAAGACTTTATATAGGCTTAACCTACTTGGAGAATAAGTAACTTAACTATAAATATAATATTAATTATATTAATATAATTAATATTATATTCTCTAATAATAATAATATATTTAACAACTCATTCCAAGAAAAGTGTCATTCCCAAATTTTTTTTAGTCCCCAAAAGTAGTTCCATTTTGATGTATTGTAGTATAAAAATATAAAATTTCCTCAAGTTTACGTGATAATGTAATTGTCACGCTAATTCTACTAAACCAACATTCATTAGGGCTGAATGTGACATAAAACAATATCCTTAAAAAATTTAATTTTTAAATTGGATTCTTTTTGTGAAAATGACGGAGTACGTAAACAAATCATAGGAAATATATAGCTCGAGTATAAGAAAACAATAAACTTACAAATTGGAAATTTTGCAAACAAATGAGACTTTTTTGTAAAATGAATGGAGTAACTTAATAAGAACAAATCCTAGGAAATATATAGCTTGAGTACAATAAAACATTGAATTTTAAGGTTAATTCAAGGAACCCATTAGAGTGAAAAGGCCAAAATTAGCTTAAAATTCAGAAAAATTGGAAGGAGGAGGAAGAAAAACATACCTGTTGAGGTGCATTATAGCCAGAAGGGACTTTAAAGACATCACTGTCAAGAGGCATATCAACGGCTTTCTCCGTATTTCTTACAAAAGAGCTGGTGATTCCTCCATTACAAAACAACACTTCTGAACCCGACAACCACCAACCCAGAATAGCAAGAACAGAGCACCGAAGATGCTTTCTGGTCACACCCATCTTATCCTGCACCATCCAATTCTAGCTTAACCCACACACACCCCTTTCCTTCAACAAAGAGTCTGTCTATATAAAGAGAGAGAGAGATTATTAGCATAATTTACGGGGAATATTCTGGACTATGTACGAATATAAACTCAACCTGACTGAGTTCTACCTGGTTTTCAGACCAGTTGGGATTGGGAAGATGATCGTATATGTGTATATATTGATAATAAATATACATATCTGTTTTCTAGGAAAATAGATAGATAGTGTACTTTCATAAAAATATGGAAAATAAATAATGTCTAAATTATATGAATATTAGATACAGATTTATACAGGCGTAGTCGTAGAATAATTCACTTGTGACGGTTGACTCACAAGAGGACAATAACTAGGGGCGAAACGGGCATTGTCTGACTTGAATAAAGTGATTAAAGAATCCCTTAAAATAAAAAAGTGATTGAACTTTTGATTTAATCCCTTAAAATAAAAGAATCCCTTTGGGAAAAGTGTAGACATTTGACCGCACCCCTTAAAATAAAAGAATCCCTTAGGGAAAAAAGTAGATATTTGACCGCACCCCTTCTTTTATTTATTTTCGTTTGTTATTATTGTTTTATTTAATCCTAGTATATCGTATACAAACCTACATGAGTTGACTTCTTTTTTCAATCGGTTTAGATAAATTTTAATTAATAATTTTTTTGCATTATCAATTGAGACAAAATCTGGGATGTCTCATATCGAATATCTTGCATTAAATAGCTAAATTGGACTTGTATTATGTTTATTGGATTTTTTTTGTCTCAAATGTATTATGTTTATTGGATTTTTTTGGTCTCAAATCGAGACTTATGAGGAAACTCGATGTTATACCATCATCTGATAGACTTACGCCATAATGCTCTCTCTATATGATAACTATAAATAAAAGAAATATATTTTTAAAAATAGATTATCAATTATAATTTTAAATAAAAAATATATATATTTATTTTTTTTAAATAGGAAAAAAAATTAGAGATGGGTGATATAAATTTCTTATATATATTTATGACAAAATAATAAATTTAAAATACAATAATGCTTAATAATATTAAAATAAAAACACATTTCAATTTTAAAACTTGACAAAAAAAAAAAAAAATTTAGAATCGACTTATTCGACAAGGAATCAATCGACTTGAACCGACTTGATTTTGACACAAAGCAAAATGACAAGCCCGAGGCGAAGTCGTGCCTACTACAGGGAGGCCTCCGTGGAAGACTTTGAAGCCTGATATCAAAGACTTTTAATTGGATTGCTTTCAGACCTCACATGAACATCGCCTAAAGATTTCTCACAAGAAATTCCCCCTTCAAATAAAGATTAAAAGATTTGTTCGGTATCAATTTTTGGAGGTTAGCGAGACATGGCCACATGCTATCTAGATACATTTTATTTTATTTTTTTCTTGAATACATTAAATATTAAATAAGAAGATTTAATGCATTTAAGAAAAAAATAATAAGAATATATTGAGATAGTATCTGGGTATGTCTCGCTAACCTCCATCATTTTCATATATATACCATCAGACCTACTCTAAATTCATAATAAATCAGTACACTACTTCAAGTAAAGTAGCTAAATCCAAAAAAAATTAGACAGATACTGAAACTTTGGAGGAGAAGGTGTTTGATTTTAATTTGTCAGATACATTTTCTTTTATAAAACCTTGAAATTATTTATTTATTTATTTAAAAAAACATTATGAAAAAATTGTAATATCTGTATTTGGGCAAATGGAGTACCAAAAGTCCAATACACTGTAGTACCTAGCCGAAAAAATGATTAGTCCAGTTGTGAGTGCAAAATTGCAAATTATCCATGGGGCTGTTAGGATATGAACAGTATACTAGGTCCTATGTAAATCTATGAAGAGAAGCCCAAAAACTTTAGAGGCAAAGCGGGTTTATCCAATCAATCTCAATCGGCCCAAGTGAGACCTAAAATAAGGACTACACATACATATACCAAGTACCAACACATACGCTCTACGAGGATTGCCCAGTAAGTTCGAATTTACACTTTCACCCGGGCCTCCTTTTTTACCTTCATTTTTTTTTTCTTTTTTACATTTATAATCAAACTCAACAGTTAATAGACCATAAATTTATAAAAAAAAAATACAAACTCATATGCAAATTCGTGTAATAATTAAATTTTTTTAACATTTTCAAAATATCTACCAACACTGTTAAAGTTTGAATCCCTAATTTTTCCATTGGAAGAGGAAAGGTGTTACAACTTACCATTGGGCTACAACGGGTTGGCACCCGTAGAGTTGTTGAGTACTAATATCAGAGTACTCGGTCCATTTTAAATATTAGACTGTCAGAGGCATCTTAAAACAGTTTAAAAATAAATATTAAATTAAAAAAATTAAATGTAATTTAAAATGTAATTAATATTTATAATAAATTAATAAATTAAAATGATTGTAATATTTTATAATATTAAAATAAAATTTATTTTTAATTTTAAACAATATCAAATATATATATATATAATTTTAGAAAGTAGGTAATAATTTTTATGGGTAGATTGGATGAAATTAACAAAGAAAGTCCTACCTACTTAACCATCTGAGAAAAACAAAGAAAGCCCTGAAAAATACAAACGGAGTCGCTCATCACAATTGCATGTGCCATTTTAATTTTTTTGGGGACGGAGGTATATAAATTGGAATCAAATAGTTCTGTTTGTTTCAGTTTATTAAAATTGATTATAATTTATTTTTAAAAATTAATTATTTTAAAGTTAATTATTTTTATTAATTTTTAAAAAATTATAAATTAAATATAACATATACTATTAATTTATTTTTAAAAATTAATTTATATATATATATTTTTTAATTTATAATTTATTATAATTATAAAATAAAATTTAAATTATTGTGAAATAATCTGAGTCCAGGTCATAGTCAGAAACTCGATAAATAACCAAATTTGGAGTTCGTGTCAAATACGTTGAATTCTTGAATCGTTCATTTCTTCATCCAAGGAAAGCAGCTAGTGATCTTAAATTCTCAACTGAACCACTTCCTACTTCAACACTACAGAGGAAATTACGCGCCCCCTTCTTCCCTTTCCTTAAGTGGAGTCAAAAACTTTAAATTCATCTGCCTCACTGAATTGAAATACCATCTTCAAAAGGCCAGTAGATTACTTAATCCCAAGAACTTTACCAAAATATCTTTATACATATGCAAAAACTATCTGTAGTGAGTCCGTGACTGCAATTTCATCATGGGGAATTCACAACAAAAATTGACCCAAAACCCACAAAACCCTAATCAAGAACAAGAAGAAGACGGATCACAACCCTTCACTTGCGAAATTTGCGTTGAGCCCATTTCTTTACCAAACAAGAAATTCAAGAACCAAGACAAATGTGTCCACCCATTTTGCCTAGACTGCATAGCCAAGTATATTGATGTGAAAACCCAAGACAACGTGTCCCAAATCAGGTGCCCAGCTCCGGGTTGTGAGCACTATTTGGACCTTTTTTCTTGCAGGCCCATTATTGCCCGCCAACTGTTTGATAAATGGTGTGACTTACTTTGTGAGTCCGCTGTTTTGGGGCTTGATAGGTGTTACTGCCCTAATAGGGATTGCTCAGCTTTGATCGTGAATGAGTGTGGTGGGACTGTGAGAAAATCGAAGTGCCCGAAGTGCAAGAAGCTGTTTTGCTTTCACTGCAAAATCGCTTGGCATGCTGGATATAGGTGTGAAGAGAGTGGAGAGCTGAGAGATGGGTATGATGTCGCTTTTGGAGTGCTTGCTGAGATGAAGAAGTGGAAGAGGTGCCCAAGTTGTCACCATTTTGTCGAACTGATTGAAGGTTGTGCCATTGTTAGATGCAGGTACTCTCTTACGTCTGTCTCTTCCCATACATGTATATGTATGTATAATTATAAATTGTAATTGTAAGTGTTAAAGGCTGTGGAATGATAATTGCACTTGCAATGCATCACCTGAGTTCTGTGTTGGTTACACTAAATAGTTTTGGAAAGGGAAAACATTCATACTTGGACTGGAGTGAAAATGTTGAAATGTGAATCAACTCCCAGTCAAAAAACACTTAAAAAATGAAGGTTGGTATTTAGTTGAAATTTGAGATGGGAAGTTGAGTTTGCTGTAAGAAATTTTTGTTCTTGTGGTTATTGTTCTGAGTACGATTAGGCTGCATTAAGTGGTTATTTGGTTAGATTTCTCATTTCTGTTTGTTTGCCTATAAAATTACATGGTTGATGTGTACTTTGTTATGATCTTATATTTGGGATTCATTCTCGGGGATTAGGACAATGAGTGACCCTATAAGCTGAGTTTCACGTGGCTAGTTTGGCTTAAGCTGATCTTTTTCTCAATTTTATGCTTCTAAATCCAAAATGTGGATATTTCATGAATGAAAATACAGGAGTTCTCTGTATAGGCTTAATATAGCTTTTGTTTTTCAGATCTCATTCTCTGAAAAGGTTGAATTTGTTTGGGATTAGACTATGGATATTAGATAGGCACATATGCACTTGTCATAAAGTAACAAATAAAAATGAATTGGCTCATCTGCAGATTGAAGTATTTGAGATTTCTTCTTTCAAAATACAGAATTTTCATTTTCCAGATTTTTTTTTTCTAAAAAAGATCTGTTTACTTCAATTATGGGTTTTTAACGGTGCAAAGGTTAACTATTAATTTGTAAACCTAAATTTTTTTAGTTTTTGTGACTTATCAAACAAGGTGCCTGGCTGTGGCTCAATTTTATACAAATACCATTAGCTTAAGTGTGTTAACACTTTCATTCTCCCAATTGAAACCCAACATGAGCTTCACCTATTAACAAGGGACTTCTGTGTCCCCACTGAAGCATGTGCTCATTTTGCCATTTTGACTTCAAGAAAGAAAGGGGTACAAATCATATGATGTGTAATGATATCCTTTCTTACTTGCTAGGTTTTCATGATTACGAAACAACATAAAAACAGGACAAATATGTTGTGGGTGATAGAACTAATAGTTGACATTATTTTGGATGTAGATGTGGGACCGAGTTTTGCTACAATTGCGGACGAAGGGTGTATCGGCATTGGTGTGGGTGTCAGAGAATCGTTACGTGCTGCTATTTTCTCTACAGAATTTGTTTGGTTATTGTGCTTTTCTCCTTTGCAGCTTTTCTCTACATTACGTGCAGAAAAGTTTATTAAAAATCTGCCATTGCTGCGAACATCTCTTCGTCTAGCTCTGTCAGTGGAACAACTAACATCATTTGTTTAATTTGTATATGTGTATGTGGTTACTAGGTTTCGTTTTCTATTTATGATGTAATAAGATCTATAAGACTCCTAATGGCTGAAAAATAGTATATACTACTATGCAGGTGCTAATTTTAACTTTTAAGTAAATCTGAATCACTTCTCAGTGGAAGTTTGTGTGTCTGACATTCTTTACTGTGTTTTCCCCCAGAAGATTATCTCCGGATTTCATTTGGTTCTTTTAGCATCTATGTTTTTTTATGTGTGCAAGTCTGTGCCTATCCTTTTTTCTCAATTTTATGCCTCCAAATCCGAAACGTGGACTTTTCAGGAACCGAAAAGTGTTCACTGTATTAGGCATTTAGGCGTAATCATATCTGTTATTTATAAGATTTCATACTGTGGAAAGGTAGAATTTGGTGGGGGCTAGACTTACGGATGTTGGATACACACACACATATATATATCTATATATATATATATATATAAGAAAAGCGAAAAAAAAAAAAAACAAGAAAAGAGAGGCACAATATGCAGAATTAAAGTTGTAAACCGAGAATGTTTACACTGTTGTGATCGAACCAAACTAAGAGCCTGGCTGTCACTCAAATCTCTTGTAAATAATATCAGAAGTGTGTTAGCAATTTCATTCTCCCAATTCAAACCGAACATAAACTTCACCTATTACCATGCGAACTCCTGTACCCCCACTTAAGCATGCGCGACCATGTTGCACACCAGGAGAAAGTCCCACAAAAAAATTGATTTCATTCAAATTTTGTAATATAGGGATATTTATGTTAACTCAATATATTTTATTATCTGTAGGTGTGGGACCGATTTTTGTTACAGTTGCGGAAAAAGGGTGAATCGACATTGGTGTGGGTGCCAGACAATCCTTACATGCTGGTATTTTCTCCACAGAACTTGTTTGGTTCTTGTGCTTCTCTCGTTTATAACTTTTCTTTACGCACTTGGTAAAAGTATTATGAAATAAGCCAAAAAACTGGCATTATTACGATTTACAAACATGTCCTCTACCAGCTCTATCGGTGGGAGGCACGGCATCAGTTCTTTATTTTATTTTATTTTTTAATTGCAAAAACTCATATATGTATAGATATTTACTAGTTTTCCTTTTCGATCATAATGCACATTATGGATTTGTAATCAGATCTGTAAGACTATTAATTGCTGAAATTTTAGTATATAATATGCTTATATGCAGGGATAGAAGTTTGTGTCTCTGATTTTCTTTTGTGTTTGTTTTCCCTGAAAAATCATCAATTATGGCTTGTTCATTAACCCTACTTCAGTTTGTTTAGCATGTACCGTATCTGTTTTAAAATACAATAGTATTATTGACTTTTAAATGTAAGATTTTGGACATTTAAAAAAAAAAAATTGCAACTAATAATATTTTTTTTTTCAAATAATTTAAGATTTTGATAATTTTATTAATTATAATTAAATAAAATTTTATAATTTAAAATTTAAAATTTAAAAATACTAAAAATTAATTTCTTAAAGCCAATAAATATTTTGTAACGGCTGGAGTTTGTGTTTGTCTGTGTGCGAGTTTGTGCCTATGTTTAGAGACATACTGTATGATTTTGTGTGCACCAGTTTAGATAAATATAACGATTGTTCAATTAATAATAATGACATTATAGTAAAATTTTGACTTCAAGTTAAGGTTTGGGGTCATTTTATATAAAATTATTATTAAAAATAATACTCTTTTTGAAAAACAAATAAACAACTTAATGACCTAAAAAAAACCCTCCAACTCTTCTTAAGTTATCAAAAAAACTCTTTACCTTTTAAAATTGCATTAAAAACCTTTGAACTCTTAAAAATATTTCAAAAAACCCTTTAGTTCAACCTAAAACCTAATCACGATTAAGATCTATTGTGTTAGTTGTTGAAGTAGCAATTTATGTGGATATTGACTATTTTTTCAAAATCAAATATGTTAAGTCATAAAATATTTTAACATTTTAAAATATATTTTCTCTCTAATAAATCAACTATGAAATTGTGCATGTCCGCATTTATGTGATTGTTTTTTATCTTCAAATTGGCATACACATGCAAGAATTTTGTTATACCATTTTGCATACCTTAAGTATTACTCCACTTCATCAATTATGTAATAGCATTATATTAATATGATGAGTGTATGCTCATTTAACAAGATAAACATAACTACATTACCGAATGTATTGATGTAATATATTTGTCTAATATTTAATTCAATATAATTTTTTAAAGTAAAATAATATTAAATAAAATCATAATATTTAAGTGTGACCTAGGCCAACCCTATTTATATACTCCCTCCTTTTGTATTTTAGTTTATGTGTGTTATACCTTACACTATAGTCCATCCGTCTAAATTTAAATGTTCTAATTTTTTGATAATTTTTTACATAAATTTTAAGTCATTCTAAAAACATAATTATGCATTATTTATTTTTTTAAATATTAACTATATTAAAAAGTATAAAACACGAATATATCAAGTATGCAAATATATTTAAAAATATAATTTCTTAAACTTCATACCAAACATAATCAAACAATGAAGACAGTACGACTTGGAAGAAGGGAGTATTCAATAAATATAAAAAATATAACACATAACTACATTTTTAGAGCACTTTAAAACTTGTGCCGGACATTATAAAAAATCAAGACATTTAAATTATAATAGATGGAGTACTGTATTAAAAGAAGCTACTAATATTTTAGTGAGTTAAGTACTAACTAGTGAACGTAAGGGTATCCAATAATCAACTAATTCAAAAGGGCATAAAAAAACTTGTCATAACTAATTTGAGTATACAAAAAACTAATTGACTCAAAAGACATGAAAATTTTAACATGACCAAGTTTATACAATTTCTACGAGATTTAATTGCCAAAAAAAGAACCCATTATACTATTTTTTGCATTTAAAGCAACTATTATTTTTCTTCAGAAATACAATTAAACTATACAAAAATCTTTCAAAAATAATCCTTAGTCAGCCAAATGGTTGACCATGGTTAATTGTGGTTTAGGAGGCTTTTTTCAAATATATTATGTATGTGACAATATTTAGAATAATATAAGTGAGACATTCAATAGATATATTAAAAAGGTTAGAGAGAAATTCATAATCAATATGTTGGAGGATATTAACCATGGTCAGTTATTTTGTTAACTAGGGGTTATTTTTGAAATATTTTTGTATAGTTTAATGGTATTTTTGAAAAAAATAATAAATGGTTGGTTTAAATACAAAAAAACGGGAAAGTTGGTTTTTTTTT
>JAUMHB010031418.1:0-21454 GCA_032359685.1 Pittosporum tobira | reverse complement strand
ATATATATATATATGGGAGATGTATGAGAGATTTATATATTTATTCAGAGAAATAAGAAGTCATAAAGTTCTTTTATGATGAAGAGAATGTTTCGAAATTCTTATAGAATGGAACGAAGCAGTATCAAACACTAGATAAATCTTTCAAATAACAAGATCTTTTTTGAATAAGCCAATTCATTTGGGACCTTCGAGATCCATTTTTTCCTATTCAAATATCAGCCCTTTGGTTTTGTGTTTTCACATCAAGAATTATTTACAAATGAATAGATGTTAAAGGAATTTCTTACTTCCCAAACAGAATATCCTACATCTATGTATAAATGCTGGTTTATCAAAAAAATAATATATATATATATATATATATATAACCACAGTTAATTAGGATACTTAGCTCTCTTATTATTTAAAGTTACCTTAGAAAATGTGAAATACTGAAATAGATTGGAATAAAAGATTAAAAGCTTTTATCTTAAAGTCGAAAAATTAGCGTTTCAAAATAAAATTAAATACTTACATTCTTGCCCAGACACTTTCAAATTTCAATTTACGAGTTACAATAAGTATAATACACTAGCAACTAACAGGCAGCTGAAAACTTGGTTGAGTTATTTAGTGCCCCGTTACATTACATCCGTTCCTAGTTAGCCTGGCGTTCGCCCTTCCACTTCAACACAATCCCTTTAAAATTTAAGATTGTTATTTTTTATTATTTTAAAACCATAAATAATTATATATCGTTTTCTTTTAATTTCTCTCTTCATTGCTTTTTTTTTTTTCCCAAACATAATAACGTCAAAATGAAAAATAAAATAGAAGACAACAAGTTTCATTTAACATACACAATTTACACCGTAACTAAACGAGTTTTACTTCTCTCCTCATTTTTTCTTCACTCATAAAATCTACACACTCACTTCATTATTTCTCTTCTTTTTTTTTTTTTTTAAATGTTGTTAAGAATAGAAATTTATTTTAAAAAAAACGTTATTTTCTAAACATATCTTTAATTTAAAAAATAATACATACAAAGTACACGAGTTTTAATATCGTAGCTCAACTTAGAAATCCGTAAAGCATACTGATACGCCTTTTATTTCAATCCATATAAGGAAAGCCTGTTGATGGTATCATGTCATATTCGTACGGATTCTCCCACAACTTTCTGTTCCAAGAAAAGCTTAAACCACAACACTCGACAAAGAGAGATGGTCCCCATCCTAGTCACCAACGTGGGTCCACTCATGTCCTCCTTAGTGTTGGTCCCACTTGCCTTGCATGTGCTGGACATGATTAAAATGTATGCTACTACTAGTGTAACATATCATCAAATTTAGGGTAAATTATGCTGTATAGACTATATGTAGCTTTGCTCTTTGAGCGCACAAGTTGTCACTAAATTATTGGAAAATTGCAGAGATTAGCCTTACTCTGTTATCATGTGCATGCCACCCACTTTTGGCAACTCTTCAGATAATTGCTAATGGATACTCCCTCCATTTATGATGGACTATATTTTACATGATTTTTGTAGACTTATTTTGTAATATAAAAATTAATGTCTACATTTTGCTCTGTGAAAATTTGTAGGAAACCAGAAATTAATTGGATGTGTACCCGAACATTCCTCATGAATATATATATATATATATATACAGAAAAAAGTCCAAAAGTTAATTGAGACTTTAATTCTTGGACAAAGACAAGATTTGGGTAGAGGGAGGTCATTTAAGAGTAAAGTGTAGTGGAGGCCCAAGCCCAGGCTACATATAAATTCGATATGTGGACAGAACGTCGAGCCCTCTTCTCGCTTGATTCGTACTTACCTTTCCTGAGCTGGCAACGGGAGTATTAACAGCTTAAATTGCATAATTTTGACCCTTATCAATAATAGATGTGGAACAAAAAATATTGAAAAATATAACTCTTATGAAACGGAGAAAACAGTTAAACTATTAGTAATAGACGAGGTTTATTAAACATCGAACAACAAACAAAGTAATTGGCACAACGAAATATTAGATAAAATAAACAAAATCACAAACTTTGCAAGAAAAATAGATAATGACTGCAAAATAACTATAATTGGTGAAAACTAAAGTGGAATTATTATCGACTATAATGGACTTCAGATTACATCATAAAAGTGGTATTTATAGTTATTTAACTTTTTAATCCTACCTGAAAAATAAATCACCCAAAATAAACTAATTAAAAATACTAAAGTATTCTGAAACTACGTAAGAAATATAAATAATTAAAACATTAAAATAACACATTTTCCCGAAAATTGACCAACTTTCACCAAAATTTGGCTGCCTTTGATTGCTCTTCCGGCTAAAATGACCAATTTGACAATAAGATAACCCCTAATTGTTGAAAATATAGTCATAACTATAGTATGCAACAAAGTAAGTGTCACGTCCTGCACCTTTTGGCAATAGGCTAGTGCCATGTAGGACGATGGCTGGGCGACACTAGATGCTTACGTGGTGCTTACATTGGATGCTTACGTGGACACTTATGTGACGCTTATTAGACGCTTATACGGACGCTTACATGACACGATATAGAGTGCTCTAAAAAAATTATATAACTTAAGAGAAGTACGAAATACTTGTAAATATCTAAATATTTGTATAAATAGTTCTGGAAATAGAATTGTAACAATTAGATCAAATTGATCACTACCGCCCAATTGTGAGGTGGAATAGTATAAATAGGTGAGATCTTCATTTGACAAATCTATCAATCCGAGAATTGTAAACACTTTCAAGTATAATAAGAGTTCTCTTTCTCTAAGAGTTATTGTCTACTCTTTTAGAAAGACATACTTACAAACAACATCAACCTTACCAATAGGATTTGTATTCATTTGACTCGAATGTATGACATTGTTAAATGAAACCTTTGAAGCCTTACCAATAGGATCTATATTCATTTGAATTTCAAAAGGTACAAAGTTGACTTTCTGAGCATTGATAGTTCTCTTATACTTTGAAACAAATGTAGTATTAATAACAAAAAAAAAAATTAAAAATTGTATGTTTTTAAAACTCAAATAAACTTTGTGTTAATTTGAATAAATGAGAAAGATGATAAAAAAATATTACAATCACATAGAGCGTAGTTGAAGATAAAAATAATATCGTAACAATCAAAAGAAAAATAATAATGGACAAACTGCTTCTTCTTGGATTAAAATGGCTGAAATTGATTAATAATGGTAAATGTTATTTCTACAAAATTTTTTGCTAGTTACAGAAAGTCATCTCTTATGAGATTGTGTCTCACAAGAGAGAACCTTGTGGAACTAGCAAAATTTTATGGAAATAGTAGTTTCCATAAAATTCTGGAAACTGAAAAATATTAAATGGTCATATTATTTGAAAATGGAAGTTGAATCTATCTCAATTCTCTTACATTTATGTTTAGTTATATGGTATTCCACATATTTGAATCTAAAAAAATCATTTTGATGATAATGGAATTGTGATCATAGTACATTTTGAGCTGAATTGAAAAAAATAAAAAATAAAAAATAGCAAATTTTCTTTTTAAAAATCGTGATTAAGTAGCACTCTCTTTTCAAAAATCTTAGACTATCTCATCTTTTTTTTTGTCATTGTTATTTCACGTACTTAACCTTTTTTTTTTTAAATTTATTTTTCTGAATCCTTGACTACCATGGAGGTGGTGTGCGTTGAGGTAGGAAGAAAATGTTCAGACCACTTCCGGTTGATACTGGTGTTTATTCAAGTGACTAAATGAGGCGAGGTATCTATCATACACTTCAACTTCCGAATTTCTATTGGGTCAGCAAAATAAGTGGAAATGGAGTTGCATAGTTGGTGACAACTTTAGGATATAAATGTTGTTAAAGGACTAACTACACAACTCCACACTCCAAATTTACTTGTTCTTATTTCATTTTTATTAGAATATCGTAGGAATCTCAAGTTTTGCCATATAATGTTAGTTTGGTGGACTTTCTTTTTTCATGTTTCAACTTGGGTGCTCTTATGGCTAGAGCATTCTATATCGAGGGAGGGAAGAAAGAACCATTCCTTCTAATATTGTTTGTGATACTATTTGCAATGAACTACAACTAGAACAAGTAAATTCGATATAAAACAAATGGTGGGATATGCTCTCTTGTAAGAAATGATCAAGTAAATTCGATATAAAACAAATGGTGGGACACAATCTCTTGTAAGAAATGATCTTGTGGAACTAGTAAATAGTCTTGTGGAAATAACATTTATTTTTATTAATCAATTTCAGCCATTTTTTGTGAGTGCCACTAAAAGAAGAATGCCAAAACAAATCATCAATCCAACTAGAAGCAATGAACTGCATGTAGAACAAGTAAATTCAATATAGAATAAATGGTGGGACACACTCTCTTGTAAGAGATGATCTTGTGGAACTAGCAAAAAGTCTTGTGGAAATAACATTTATCTTTATTAATCAATTTCAGCCATTTTTTGTGAGTGCCACTAAAAGAGGAATGCCAAAATAAATTATCAATCCAACAAGAAGCAGCTTGTCCATTATCATTTTTCTTTTGATTGTTACTGATATTATTTTCATCATCAACCGCGCTCTACATGATTGTAAGATTTTGTGATCATCTTTCTCATTCATTCAAATTAACACGAAGTTTATTTGAGTTTTAAAAAGATAGAATTTTTTAAAATTTTTTTTTTGTATTTAATACTACATTTGGTTTAAAGTATAAGAGAACTATCAATACTCTCAAAGTTAGCTTTGTACATTTTAAAATTCAAATGAATATAAACCTGCTTGAATTTTGAAAATTTATTTTCTATATAGTATATTTTCCAAGAGTTCAAACTTCATGCAATTATATTTAACTTGATTAGCAACACTCCTTTGAAAGTTTAAAAAAACAAACTCTAATCCGTAAAGTGAAAAATTATAAAGAAAATGATTCATATTTTTACCAATGTGGTAGTAAGAATATTGTGACTCGCTTATAAAATGCCCATGTCATTTAATATAGTTACGGAACAACACCATAAAGGACATAATGTTGTGACTTTTCAATATATATAACATTTTCCAAAATAACAATTTCAGGGAGCCAACATCCCACGCATCATAAAAAAGTGGACAAGAAACCTTTTGTAACTAACCCACCTCTGGAATGCACCGGAGTCGACAATCAATAGCCGATGATAAAAATAAATCAAGGGAAGAAAACTTCCGGTAAGTAAACCGGAAAAGCTCGGGCCCAAGGAGTAGGACCCCAGACTGACAAAATTTAAATGGAACCAGAGAAGACCATCACAAATGAAAAATCAAATAATGCTCTCACACGAGAGATTCACAAGCACGCACACATGATACACTACAAAACTAATAGCAGTTCGCTTCCCTGTACAAAGCCATAATAAATAAAACTCCAGTGTCACCTGGAAAGCTTCAAATCCATATACATACATATATATAACAAATCATAAGAATAGCTTATGTCAAAATTCTTACAAATTTTATTACAATCAAAGTTGTAATAATCAAAGCATAATATATAGATCAGGAAAGACGAAAAAGGAGAGATGAAAGGCTGATGGTAAGATTCAAAATTAAAAATAAAAAGAAACAAATTCCGGAAATGAAACTCAACCACGTCCTGTAATATTACTACCTCTCTGTCTGAAAGAAACCACGAATTTGACCGTTGCTGCCACAGAAAAGCCGGAAACTACTCCAATGAACAGGTACAAACAAATCATCTAATCTGCGAAGGAGAGCAGAGTAAACCAGAAGCGTCAGAACCGACCACTGCTAGGTCACAAACACTACAAATCTGCCCTTCCTGGGACAGAACAAAACGTGAACTGCAATAAGGGCAAGAGATGTCCTTTTGCCCCCTGTATATCGGGACATATGTCGCCCCACAAACCACAAACGGGTTTCTAAAGTCATAATTCAGCTGGGTGGCATCATTCATGTTCCTCTCAGCAGCCTGCAGAACTTGGCGGGCCGTTCTGGCTTGGTTTTCAACAGTTGGATTAGTCTCCAAGAGTCGCCTAGCAAAGTTAGCTGCCGTGTTTAAATTTCTAGCCTTGTAGCATACAGTCATGGCATTCAACAAAGCAAGTCTAAGGTGAGGCAGCTGAAGGTTACAATGGGTAAAATAAGCTGCCAGCTCTTGCTGCCGAATGGGATCGTCCTTCAATTCTCTCCTCTTGAGTTCCATTTGTAAACCCAAAACATATTCCTTTACAATAATAACTAATTCCTTAACTTCGTCCACCTCTCTACGTGAATCAACCACAATAAGTGGAATGGAATGGAGAATGCCAAGAAAAAGTCGTAAAGCTTCTGTGAATTTCCCAGAAGTTGTGGCTTTATAACCTGCTTTCAGCTTCTCCTCCAGTTGTGCGAAATTGAACACGAGTGCAGGAGGGCTCCGCACATTAGGGCTTGCTACCTCACTCCAGCCCCTCTCAATTGCCAACGAGATAACAGGAGCTGACGATAATGCGCGTAAGAAACTATGGCTGCCGTTATGAAGATCAATAAATAGTGATTTCAGAGGAGCAAAATTCTTTATCCCCAGCTGTCGGCTCAGTAAACGCATTGCGGTGTCGAAATTCCCAGCCGCAGCATGCTCGGCAGCAAGTGATGACTTTTGGACCCAAATCTGGCTAACAGGCATACCAGCAGTGGGGGCAATAAATACCGAGGAACGAGCATTGTTAGCAGCTTTTGGTGTTTCCATATCAGGTGGAAGTTCAAGATCCTCAAGATCCCACCCTCCTTCATTTTCTTCATTTATGTCCTCATCCTCAAGAACCATGTTGATGTCACCATTTTGGATGTTCTCAACGTCCACAATATCAAGATCTTCACCCCAATCTGCATCAGCAGCGTCTTCATATTCTTCCTGCCCACCCTTGGCAACATTATCAAGACCACCCTCAAAGATTCCTTTAGTGACCATCAATAATGGCCAGTCACCACCACACAAAATAGGACTTGGAGGCATTAAAAGAGAAGCTGGCCTCTTTTTAGGCAAAGGAGGAATGTTATCTCCCAGTTCAGCAGCAAGTCGTTCAGCAGTCTCTTGTATTCCATGGACCGCAGCTGTGATGTATGCAAGAGGCAAATGACCAGCCTTTTCCAAAATCTTAACACGCTCCTGAATGTCACCCAAGTACAAGGCATTGTGGAATTGACCCATGACATCATTTTTTACCTCAGCAATTTTCATCATTTTTGAAAGCTTATCTAAATTTCCTGTTACAAGGTAAAGGAAAGATAGCCTCTCAAAGTTTTTGGTCCTCTGATATGCATATTCCACGATACCGGCATTACCCTGACGAAGGGCCTCCACCCCTAATTTATACCAGTGATCTTTCTCATCGATCTCTTTAGCAGAAGCAACGGCTATCTGGATGTTCCCACTTTCTAGTGCCAAATTGAAACGAGTTCGCTCATCTTTCACAAAATGGAGAGCAACTTCGGGAAACCCCTTTTGCTGGAGATATGCAATCATGGCCTGTCCACAGAGTTCTGAGTTTTTAATCATGCTCATAACCTGGTCATATCTCTTGCGCAACAGGGAAAGCTTGAAAACATATTCAGTTGAGTCGACAATAATGGGACGGTTTTTCCCATCTCGGTCCAAACAAAATATTGTGTTTCCAAATATTTTTGTGATGTATACCGGGGCATCTAGGGTCCTTATGATCCCACTGTCCCCATTAGGAAGACAATATTTGATGTGGGTTAAAGTCGTGTATATGAAGACACCATTATCATCCCAGGCTCCACTCTTAACTCGAATTGTCTCATGTAGAGTACAGCGATGAACAAGTTTCTTATCGGCAATAACAATAGAGTGTTTGCTCAATAAAGCAACACTTTCCATATCATTTGACCAAACAACATATCTAACGAAAGAAGTTGGAAGATCTCCGAGAACAATTCTTTGTTGGAGATCAAAAATGATGACTCTATCATCTGCCCTGCAAAGTATGTTTCCAGTACCGGCATAGAATATTGCATCAGTGGCAACAGGAAGGGTAGTCTTCTTCAGAATTTCATTTTTTAGATTCTTGACTAACACACTGTTGCTGATCTTCTCAAGCACGACAAATCTATTTCGAGCGACAAATACTGCACAAACCCCAAGGCCTCTTTTCGTATCTTGAATTGTATCACCTCTACCAAAGCTGTCTTTAGGTATAATATAGAGTTCATAAGATCCACCATCTGCGTCCGAACAGATCAAAACTGCATTCTCAGTTGGGCTATAAGAAAGAGTCTTGGGCCCCTGGTTCAAGGTGGTAGAACCAGGCCTACGGATTGGTATAACCTGGGTTTCTTTCTGAGTTGAGTATTCGTAGAAACGCATAAAACGGTCTTTGACATAGTACAGGCAATCCCCACTAACAGAAAAAGCAGGGCGTTCCCTCTCCAACTTGAAAACTATCATGCCACTATCATGACCAGCCGCCAGCAGGTTCATCTCAGGATGGGCCACAAGGATCCAAAATCTGTCATGCTCTCTGCGGAAAGTTTGGAGTCCAGTCCTCTTAGTAGAATCCCACACACGGATACTCTTATCCTCTGAATTTGAAACTATGATATCCTGCCTCGCATGGAACAGGACACACGAAACATTGTTCATGTGTCCTCTCAAGGTATCAACTTCCCAAGCCTTTGTATCTGAAAAGGTCGAAATATATTGTTCAGCTCACTTGTTAGGTGTTCAAGTTTTCAAAGCTCGTAACATTAATCCAAAGTGATCAAGATCATGGAAAACATTGAAGCCCAAATATATAACATGTAGTTATGTTCTACTAATTACTGTAACCATAGTTGCAACTTTATAGTTAATAAAAAACTAATATATATAGTATAAATTTTACTCCATTTGCTTTATTTTCAGTACATGGTTCTTTGTCCTTTCCGGGAGAAGATGCTAAGGCAATCTGTATCTCAACAGGAAAGCAAAAATTGTGTGGAATCATGAAACTTGGAGAACAAAATCGTACCATTCATTCTCCAGATTTTAACCTGGCGATCATCTGCTCCAGAGACAATGAGGGGGAGAGTCGAATGGAATGAAGCCCAGTTGACTCCTCGATCATGACCCTCCAAGACATACTTAACAACAGCATCAATTCCACCAAAAAAATCTGTATTCATCTGACTCAACCGAAGGATGTCATCAGCAGGTGAAACCGTTTTCTTCCTCAGGGCACCAATATCCCAAACCCGAACAGTCTGGTCCAAAGAGGCTGATATAATGAGGTCCTCTTTTGGATGGAACAAAGCACACATAACATAGTGGTTGTGTCCTGTCAACACAGAAATACAAGTACGAGATTGCCAATTCCATATCCTGATAGTTTGGTCATCACTAGCACTGACAATCCAGGGATACTCATGGTGAAATTGGACCGTACGGATATAATCCAGATGACCAAGAAGGGTAAACAAACATCGGTGCAGCTTATAATTCCACACCTTGATCTTGTAATCATCTCCTGCACATATCATTATTATGATAAACCGAAATATACAGCACCAAAATCCTTCCAAAAAAGTGAAATTTTACAGCTCATTGAATTGTTTAAAATAAATCAGAGTGTTCTCCACTTCTTCGAAAGTGAGTAGAGATAGGGGATCAATTTTTTACTTTTTATTTTATTTGTAAACATGTTCAAACTGTACAATGCTGGTACAAAAACATGTCCAAGGCATTAAGATTTAAGAAATACTAAGTTCACACTAGTTTATGTTTACTTTCAAAAAGGGCAATGATCTTTATGCTAGATCTCAGAAAGAGTTGGGGAAAGTAACGAAAAGAATGACATAAACAACTTCATAAAAATACGTGCAGATACACACTTTCCGAAAACCAGTACTCCCTCGGTTCACAAAATGACCCCATTCCTCAATTTTCTGTTCCATGAAAAGAGCTCATGTTTCAATGATGATAGTTTAAGACATAGTACAATGTCCCTAAATTAAACATCGGAATTTCATAATCATGTTATCACCACTAACTAAGCACTTTAGGGTAAACATTGGGTAAAATGAATCGTTAAGCAATGTAACATTTTAGAAGGGACTCATTTTGTCGAACTGAGGGGGCATCAAGTATCATTTCTTTCTTTAACTTCATTTACTTCTTCCTTCATTTTCCCTCGGCTCCTTTCAAAATAGAAATTGACAAATGACAAACTAAGATCAACAACCTACATATTATATAAGTAAAGCTAAGTTTAATTCCATTTCCAAAGCTAAGTTTTCTAAATTGCATATTATCAGTATCTGAGGAGTTGAGCAGGTAAACAACCTAAGATCTACGATGCACTTAATATTGAAATGAAAGCAAATTATGCATAAACGATTATTTTACTTGTATCTTTCTAATTCAATGAAATTAAAATCCGAAATGCAATAAATTGAATTTAATTAAGACCTCCAGAAACAAAAAGTGGCTGAGAATTGTGGAAATGGACACCACGAACAGGTCCATCATGCTCGTCGAATCGATCAATGAGAGTTCCAACTCTGTAATCCCATAGCTGGATCACTCCGCTGTGAAGACTTGCTAAGATCCATGGCCTCTTTGTGTGAAAGCTCAGGCCTTTCACTCTGTTACTCTTCGTCTCGAATTTCGTCAACATCCTTATACCTAATTCAAATATCAATCACTAAAATTGACCAAGTTGAAGTAAATTCTAATGAGCGAGTGATTGAAAGATGTCAAAACTTACCTCGGATCTGAGTCGTTGATCAGGAGGAACACTGAGCAATGCTTAATAGTGCATTTGCCTGTGGAAGACCACGAGAGGAAGAGGTGTGACGGTGGATCTACTACCATATAAGGGGTGCTTTGGGATCTGATCGTTTGTGAATATCAATTTTTAGGAGTAAATTACAAGTTGATACAATAAAGTTTGAAGTTATTATTTTAGAAAACTTTTGTTTCATCATCTTTGCATTTTGTAAATTTACAATTAAGTGCCTCATCTAGTGAAACTTTTCAAAGTAAAAAAAGTAGATACACTACATTATCTTAAAGGATAAATATATTTAATAAAATAAAATTATATTTTTATTTTATATTTTTATAAAAAATATTGAACATTGTATGAGATTACAATACAATTTACCTAGATTGGCCTCAGGTCATCAACTTCAAATATCACTTCTTCTTTTTTAAAGCTAAGCTTCCAATATCAGTTTAATATAGGTAAAATTACGTTTAATTAAAAAATAGAAAAAAGAGGCAAAATAATGTAGACTTGTTTCTTCGTTAAATAATTTATGTTTTTATTGTAACTTTGGGCTCCAGAAAATTCCTTTTTTGGGATTATTGTTAAGAACCCAAATGGCCAAATCCGCATCCCATTCTATTCCACGATATTCATTATCTCGACCTACTGATCAAATGGAGGATTTCTAAAAGCCACTTACGATCTTAAAATGATAAGATTTAAGAGGAAAATAAATTAAAATTTTAATTTATTTATTATCCTCTAAAAAACAAGCATTAACATTTTATTTACAGATTCTTTAAGGTAAGAGAAAACTCTATAATTCCACTATTTAAAAAAAAAAAAAAAAAAAAAAAAAAACTCTATAGTACTTGTTTAGTACAGCTAATTTCAAAATAGATTATAATTTACTTGTTAATTAAAAACAATTTTGAGCTAAGAAAAATATTTATTGACTAACTTTTTTAAGTAAATTGATAATATTGTTATACTTAACCTATAAAAAAATTATTTAAAAAAAATTAATTTTAAAATAATTAATTTTTAAAAATAAATTATAATCAGTTCCAATAATTGAAACCAAATTTCTTTCCTTTTTTCTTCCACGCCGACTGCTGAGAGAGAACAAAAATATTTATGTTATTTTTTAAAATCACAACAAAAGGTATTAAAGCCATTTTATTACACCCACTTTATTTTTCACTAATAATTTTTCCTATTTGGTACCCAATTCATGTACACAGTGTTAGTCTACCACATCATTATTTATCATTTATTTTTGTGAAAACTGGATTAATATAAAAAAATCAGCAACATGTGGATATTTGAATAAGAACGGAGGATTACATCTATTATTTTTTTTTATGACGTGAGCAATTTGATCAAATAAATTTTTTTCGTAGTAATCTACGAAGCCATGGATTCACACTTAATAAGCACATGGAGTGATACAAAAAGAACGAAAAAAAAAACTAATCAGCACATGAAGACACATTGCTGATTGCTAGATCGGTTTAAAGTTTTTTTTTTTTTTTTTCTCATATTCATTTTGACCCGTTTAATATTATTCTTATACTCAACCCCACTCGATATCTATTATTTCATATATGTTTCGTCCTGTTTCATTTAAAAAAAAAATAAAAAATTCTAAATTCAAAATTTATATGCCGCACTCATTATATCATTTATATTAAATTCTAATAAATTCTTAATATTTTTACTAAATTATAATAGATTCATAATATTTTTACTAAATTTGAATATATATATATATATATATATATAAGAATATTAAATACATATTAAAACAATAAACATAAAATAATATATACAAATTAATTGGGGCGGGTTTAAGACATGAAAGACTATTCCCTATACCCACCCCAAACCTTATTGGATTTGAAATCTTTTTCCCCATACGTGTCCAATTTCCCGTTTAAACTTCTCATACCTGTCTCATTAATATCGAGTTTGATCGAATCCCATCAGATTCGAATCAAATTGTCATGTCTACTGATTGCTATATCTTCTTCCAGCGATGGCTAAATACTTTATTTCTGAAAACATTTACATAATCTAAAAGATTTAGATAATGGGAATTACAAGTACAAATGAAGAGCCCTCATAATTTTTCATCAAAATCAATAATCCTTATGTTTTAAAATATAAAAATATTATTCATTTTAAAAGATTAACTTTTAAGACTCTAAAATTAAAATTACATAAATTTATTTGATTATAATCAATACAATTATAAATTTTTTAAATTATTTAAAAAATATTATTAATTACAAAAACAATTTCCTCGTAACTCAAATTGAATTCTATCATTAATTCATGTTCCTCTATGTAGCCCGCATAACTTGGCGGGCTTTTGGGCTTATCTTTCAACCGTTGGATTAGTCTCTAAGAGTCGCCTAGCAAACTTAGTTGCTGCATTTAAATTCCTGGCCTTGGAGCAAATCGTAATGACATTGAACAAAGCGACTCTCGAGTGAGGGAGATGAAGGTTACCACTTACCATGGTTAAAGTAAGCTGCCAACTCTTACTGACGAACGGGATCATCCCTTAATTATTTCCTCTCGACGACAATTAGCTCTTTAACCTTATCCAACTCTTTATGTGAATCAATCACAATCAGTGGAATGGTATGTAAGAATACCCTAAAATGCCGCAAAGCTTCTTTGAATTTCCCATTAGTTGTGGCTTTATACCTTGTTTTCAGCTTCTCCTCTAGTTGCGTGAAATTGGGTGATGCAAGTTCAGGTGGGCTCCGCATATTATGCTTGATCCACAGACGATGAGGAAAGTGGGATGGAACGAAGCCCAGGCAACTGTTTTGAGTATATCAACCTCCAGGACATACTTAACAACATCAGCCAAGAGAATCTGTGTTCATTGGACTCATGGTAAGTTGTCATCAACAGCTGAAACCATTTTATTCCAGAGGGCACCAGTATATCAAACCCTAATCAATACCTCCAGAAACAAACAGTGGCTAAGAATTGTGAAAATTCACGAACAATTTTCATCGAGCACAGCAACAAAAAAGATATTAGTTGTTTTATACAAGTAATTTACAATATTTACCAAACTAAAACCAAATGAATTATATTATTTTAAAAGTTTATGAATCAAGTAATTATTGACTTTAAAGTTACGTCTCTTTTAATTTTGAAAAAGTAGAGTTACATACTTAGGTTTCTTTTTATATAAATTTGATGCCTTTTAGCCCTAAGCTAACCCTAATTAAGTTACATACACACCTGAACGATTATAACAAAAATTGGGGTCACCAGTAATTACCACAGGAGCATTCACCCTCTTTAAAAAGACGAAAATTTTTCCCATCTCTCACAACAATCTCTCTTCCCACGCTTTTGACATGAACTCGAATGCGTTATGGCAGTCCCCCCAAATCTTCAGGTTCTTGAAAACCCTAATCGTGGCTCTAAGGGAAAGTTTCAGACGTCCAAACACAACTGCAAACTTCTCACTACGAGTAGACAACACATTTTTCTTCTGCTCGTTCTCCTTCACATGCAACACAAATTTTGTGTCCCAAACATAGCCTAATTTTCTCATCTTAAACCTCTGTTCCTCGAGATACTTGTAACGGCTTGCACCTCGGGATGCATAGTTGACCAAGAAGTCCTGAACTTTGTTTTCTACACCCTGGCTCCTTTTTCACCCTTTTATCCCTCATCAATGTCCGCAATTTCACCATTTCATCCCACAGTCACGCAGTGGCGTACATATTTGATAAAAGTACGTAAGTTTTATCATGTTGAGGAATTAACTCAAACAATCTTTTCACATGTTGGACCCCTAGATCTATGTTTCCATGAATCCGACAACCAGCAAGTAGGGCCTCCCAAATAGGAGCACCTGGCTGAAAAGACATCTTTTGGATCACATCTTTTCCTTTGGAAAATTTTGCAGCTTGACACAATAGATCAATTAGACAATGGTGATCTTCACCTGGGGTTATACCATATAAGCTGTACAATGTCTCAAAATAGTGTTGACCTTGTTTAATGAGACTTGTATGGCTACAAGCTGAAAGAATCGTGAGGCAGGTTATTCGGTCAGGTGAAATTTCTTCCTTCAACCTCTCCTCGAAAAGCTCAAGTGCTTGAGCACCATGTTCGTGCTGTACCAAAGCTGCGATCATAGCATTCCAGGACACCGAATCTTGGTAAGCCATGGTAAGAAATACACAATGTGCAGCCTCAACAACTCCACATCTTTCATATATTGTTATTAGTGCATTTGAAGCCGAAAGGCTGGAATCAAAACCAGACTATACAAGTTGAGGATGGAGCTGCCGTCCGTGCTCCACAGCTGCAAGCACAGCGCAAGATGTAATAGCCCTGGCATATGCATAATCACATGGCTTAAAACCATCTGACCTCGTCTGGTTAAATAGCCTCAGACCATCCTCCCCAAATCCATTTTGAGAAAATCCTGATATCATGGCGATCCACGTTAAAAGGTTCGTCTCTGGCATCTCACTGAAAAAAGATATAGCTTCAGTAATTCGCCCTGCATTTATGTAAGCTGATAAAATTGCATTTCTTAAAAGAAGGTCCTTCACACCCATCTTATCAAAAATCTTCTTCCCCGCATCAATTTTACCACATTTGAATATAATGTAATCAATGCATTATTTACAGATGATGAAAAATCTCGTGAAGGATCTTTCTCTGTTCATAAAATGTGACCATGCACCTGCTTTCCAAGATGGAATAATCCAGCATCACAACAAGCACTAATTGCACTCGTGTATGTAAACTAATCTTGCTTAATTCCTAATAAATGCATCTCTCTAAATGTACCCTTTATGCACATAGCCAGAAATCATTGAATTCCACGCGACCACCAATTTTTCATCCATTCTATCAAAAACTTGTCAAGCAACATCAAGATCATCATTCCTTCACTGGCATCTCATCAAATAACTTCCTAGCCGCACCCATCAATGATAAGGACAACACCAAAGGTGAAGATACACATTTAACATAAACTGATATTAGCGCATTTACTACTGAAGTAACTAACCCTGTTCTTGACTTCACAACAGCACAATGTAGCCAGTGGCAATGTTTTTCCTGATCAGCTATAAGTGCTAAAGGGCCCAGTATGCTCGTAAAGTAACACTAACATGTTGTCATGGCGTTGAAGCAAACAGGGTCTTGAATACTTAATGGGCTTGCATTCTTGCAAGTTTTGGGTTCCCAGCAGCCGAATGGGAAACAATTAGTGTCGTTCTTGCAACAATATCTGGGTCAGGAATTTTATCGAACGATTGGCGTGCATAGGCGAGATTGGATGATTTACAACAAATGCCTATCAGCCAATTGATGATGTGGCCGCGAGGTTTGAACCCAAAAGTTATCATGTGGGCATGAACAGTTCGGGCGACGGATATGAGATGGGGCCCTGAGGAAAACATAGTCGAAGTTTGGCTGCATAACGGTTAGCTACTGCGCGTATGTCTATTTGGCGGAAGTTTTGGGTGATTTTTAAGGTGGTGGCGGCTGCATTATTCATGTCCTATCATGTTAGCATGTTAGCTTAAGAAGTTTTTGGTAGTTGTAACTAATCGAGTTTTGGTTATGGAGATTCAAAAACTTTTTTATTTGGCCGTGAATTGAAAGAGAGAAAGAGAGGTAGAAGAGAATTATCAGTTAATCGGTTATCGATTATTTTTGATCGGTTGGTCGGTTATAACCGCTTTGTTTGGAACTATTTTTTGAGTAATTTTGTTGGGCCGAGCTTGTTGGACTGTTTTATATGACTTTGATTTTTATTATAAACCTAAAAGTGACCAATCCACTTCCACTTTTTACCAAACCAAACATAAAATGACATATTAGCTGATTGTGTTCAAAGTAATTGTAAGCAGAAGAAGAAGAATCAGAGGAAACGACAACTATCAACAGATTGTAAGAATAGTACAGTCAATGATTCAGTTCCTATTATTAGAATTCTAATTGGAAAATTCCTCCAACGGTCAGAATCTGTTGGTACAAAAGTTTGGATTACTTTGGACCATCTGATGTAGTGAATTAGTGATAAATTGATAATTAATTTATATATATATATATATATATATATATATATATATCGCTCGGTTACGGTTAAAAAAATTTAGCTGTAACTGACAATTTAATTCGATTATTTAATTTTTGACATCCAAATCGTATCAATTTAGTCGGTTCGATCCGATTCGATTGATAACGGTTGCGTGAAAATTTGTCCACTCCTACTGGTGAGTTTTTGGGCGGTTTTGCGTTATATCTAAAACGCTGTCGTTCAGTTAGAACTAATTGGTAATGTTACTAGTGTACTCCGCAGTCATTATTCTGCAAAATAAGGAAAAGTGAAAATATTTTGACTCTGTAGGGACAGAACGGAGATACGCTTCTCCAATGCTAATTGCTGAGTAGTACGACAAGCTAAGATTGTAATACTACAGTTTATAATTTATTTTTAAGAATTATTATTTTTAAAATATTTATTTTAAGTATTTTTTAAAAATTTTAAATCAAGTACGATAATGTTTTCAATTTATTTAATTTAATAATTAATTAGATTAGTTAATTGATATTATATATGAGTTTAAGGAAGGATAAAAATCAAAGTTTATCTTCTAAAAAAAGCGATATTTACATTTCACATTTTATCAATTATATTTCATAAGAAGATTAAGCTGAAACAATTTTATTTCTCTGACAGTAAAATAAAACTAGAAAGAATTTACAGTAATTGTGTAACTTGTGTAAAAAATAAATAAATAATAAAAAGGCGAACATTGCAGAAATTAAACATTAGTTTTTCCAGTTAGAATAAAGTAATTAAAGGTAATGATCAGTCAAATCTTATTTTCTTAATGCTGGAAAATATTTAAATATATTATTTTATTTTATTATATTTATTTAAGATTTACTAGTATTAGATTGCTAGCATATGAACGGAACAATGACACGTTCCCATCAAAATGTTGGGAAGGAGTAATGGTGACTGATAACTGATAAAATGACTCATGGGTTAACGCTATTATCAGCTTCTGCCAACACACTTTTTACGCAGTTTCCCATTCTTTCCATTTTTAGTAACAGCGTGCTCATCTTCATCATAGATTAGCTCCTCCTCTCGAAGCTTATCAGAGTTTGAAGAAGAAGAGAAGAAGAGAGGAGAGAGAAAAATCATCGAATGACTAGAGGGAAGATCCAGATCAAGAGGATTGAAAACTCAACAAACAGGCAAGTCACGTACTCCAAGCGAAGAAATGGTCTGTTCAAGAAGGCTAATGAACTCACCGTTCTCTGTGATGCTAAAGTCTCCATTATCATGGTCTCCAGCACTAACAAGCTTCATGAGTACATCAGCCCTTCCGTCTCGTATGTTTAATTTCCTTCTTATAAAATTTTTATCTCTCATAGAAAAACTCCAAAAGGTTAATTTTTTGTTAATTGTGGAGACTGGATCTGGTGTGTTTAGGACCAAACAGTTCTACGACATGTACCAGAAGACCATGGGGATCGATCTCTGGAGCTCCCACTATGAGGTAATTACTCCATGGGCCATGGCCATAGTAGGGCAGCTCAAAACTTTAAATTTTTATTTCTTCACAAATGGTTGTTAGGTGAAAGAGATGTTATTTTTAATACTATAAAGATAAAAGAGATTTCTCATACTATATCATTCTATATTAGCATAGTTAATCCAAATTTACTCCAAAAAATACAAATGAGAAGATCATAAGCTTGAAACTCTTTTTGAGCCACCACATGCTAAAAAAAAAAAATAGTGGCCGAAAAAAAGAAAGGTACTACTATAAAAAATATATATTATATTTTTGTGAAACATAAACTATTTTTTTAAAAATATGATTTTTCGGAGCCGATAGTACTATTTGAAACACCGCTTAGATATAAACATGTTTTTTTTTTCTCACCAAACGTGTGTAATGATTGTTGTGCAGGCAATGCAAGAGCAATTGAGGAAGTTGAAAGAGGTGAATAGGAATCTCAAGAGGGAGATAAGGTACTGATTATTAATATAACGGGTTTCTTTCTTTTTTCGAGTTGTGGATTAATCTGATAGCGTTAATACTAGTTGATTATGATTACTTACATTAGTTGCTGTTTTGATTTTAATCTAATAGGCGTAGGATGGGTGAGAGTTTGAATGGTATGACGCATGATGAATTGTGTGGTCTTGAGCAAAACATGGAGGAATCTGTGAAGATCATTCGCGATCGGAAGGTTAAAGATATTTTCTGCGAATCTAGGGTTGCAGTTTCCCAAATTCATTCTCTATACTAGTTAATTTTTTTCTTCATTATTTATGCAATACAGGCAAACTTATTTCTGAATAATCGAAAATAGTTGGAATGTGGGTAACCTTGAAATCCCAATGGTATACTCATTTTTTACTTATTGCTTGCTCCTTTCGATAAAAAGAACCCAATACATTAGAATTGTTGTTTCAAAAGATGGTTCATTTTGAATTAATGGTAATAAAAAAAAAAGTTACAAATGTATAAATGCAACCCTTTTTTGTAGAAGAGAGAGATATATAATATAGAAGCATAAATCAAAGATCCTCAAATGGATCAGTCACCCATAAACCAAAACAATCCATAACTTTTTGGCATTTTGGCTACAATCTGAAGCTCTTCAATTAACAAAAATATCTATAGCCCTTTACATCAGTCTGGGGTTGTATAACAAGTCCAATTAGTAAGCCATTCCCTTGGACATGTTCTGATAGATTCCTGTTTAAGATTGGCTCGCGTGACCAACGTATCAAACTTTAAGCATCTGACTCAATTCTAAGTCTAATCTAGTCTCTGTGTAGTAGCTAGTAAACTTTGACTGCATGCACAATAGAAATGTAATTTTAAGTATCCCAATTATTTTTTTCTTTTAGCCCAAGTATGGAGTGTTTGACTATTTGGCTGCATTTTACTTTTCTTCTCTCTGCTCGTAGCTTCCATTATCTTTGCTCCATAATGTAGTATATGCTGTCTATGCTTGAGATGTAGGTAAGTAGTATCATATTCTTCAGGTATTGAAACTTTTAAAAGACACAAATGTGCATATGCCTGTTATTCATATCAATATGCTGGTTTATGGAGAAGTTTTTATTTGCCTAGTACACTATTGATACTTTTTCGTAGAACTCTGTCTACTGAATCAGCTCTCTGTTTTCCTTTTGATGATTAATAGATGAAGGTGATCGGCAATCAAATTGAGACTTACAAAAAAAAGGTAATCCTTACTAGACTGCTTACTTTTGTGTGGTTTCTTTATTTCTTTGTGGCTTTTCCTTTCACTTGTCAATAAATTAAATTATTTCTCAATTTGTTGCAGGTTAGGAATGGGGAAGAAGTTCATAGAAATCTCCTTCATGCATTCGTAAGCACTATCCATTACACTCGCAATCACTCACACATGCATTGTACATTATCCTCTTTCTTTTCCCCTTGTTGCTGTCATTTTACTTTTACATTTGGCGATAAATTTACCACCTAACCCAAGTAGTTTGGATTAAAATGCTTATTTGAGTTGAATTGTTTATTGAAAAATAAGGAGATACTCCCTCTATTCTACAAAATCAATATCATTTTGAATTTTAAGAGTCAATTTGCAAAATGCTAAAACTCAAAATTGATATGATTCATTATAAGATTGAAAACAACTAAAGTTTTAATAAGTAAAATATTCTGGATAGTTTACAACATTTACGATTGTATTGACTAATATTAAATGAATTCATATTATTTTAAAATTTTAGTTTTTAAAGTTTGATTTTCAAAAGCCAAAATTGAGTTCTTTATGTGGAATGGATGGAATAGTAATTTCTCTGGAGAGTTACTTGACTCGTGATAATTTTGACAGGAGCTAAGGGAGGACGATCCACACTATGGATTAGTTGACAATGGAGGAGTGGATTATGACACTGTTCTCGGATTTTCAAATGGGTACCCTCATTTGCTTGCTTTACGTTTGCAGCCGAATTATCCCAATCTTCATGCTGGAGGTGGATCAGATCTCACCACCTTTGAGTAACCATCAAATGTTACCTAATTAATCTGTTGGTTATTGATGTTCCAAGTAAATACACTATCAACAGAAAACATGACTCTGTTTGTGAACTTTTCAGAAGTTTGACCATGTTATGGGCATATTTGTCTGCATTTGAATTTCACGTTCTTGTAATGCTTGTGTGGATGACTTGGAGTATGATGATATTGAGTACCAATTGAGAAATTATTCATACTTGTATGATTAATGATTATTTATTTTCCGAATTATTCCTTGTTATTGTCAAACTTGAACCGTGAAAAAAGTAACTCATCTAAATAAACTCTACGGTTCGTCATTGTTACATGTCCAATGACTAATAAACGTGTAATTCGGAAAGATATGAGGATATTGCATTACTCTTACATAATATTGCATGTTTGGCAATTTTAATTAATCTCTCAGTTTCGGAATATTATATAACTCATTTTTGGACGTCTTATAGTCAATTTTGATTGATCTTGTAAATTTTTATGTTCTGAAAAACAACAAATTATATTTGACCAAATGCAAGTGGATTCATAGCAGATTTTTGGTTTTCAAAGTAATCAAAATTCACTTAGAAAATGTAAAATAAATTTTATTTG
>JAUMHB010031407.1:0-21455 GCA_032359685.1 Pittosporum tobira | reverse complement strand
GAAGTCTAAGTACTTTACCCTCATTTAACAATCTTTCTAAAATATTTTAATATCTAAGAGTTAACGTGTAGTGATTTAAAACAGCTTATATCGCAATAATAGGATAGCAAGGGATTTCTAAAGTCTCTAGGCCTATTATGCATACACAATGATTTAAATATGCAAAATCCGACACATACAATCCTAAGCATCAATTCATCAAAAACAAACAACTAGTTCTAAACAATTTTCAAAATCAAATAAATTACTTCATATATATATAATTTTTTTTGAGAAATTAATATCTAAACTGAAAAAAATAATAATAATAAGAATAAGAAGAATAAATATAAACCACTCCCCCAAGCTTAAAACATGCATTGTCCTCAATGTAAAAATGAGAAAAAAAAGAACTCACAAGATCATGGTGGTGGTCCGAAGTGGCCTTGAGAGAGATGCCATTGATGCATTTACTGAAGCATAGTCATCATCTCCTACTGGGTGGCCTGCATCGTAGTCTGATTGGCGTACAACTCGTGAATCGATGCCTGCAGTCCGGCCAAGGTAGATGGGGTAGCAGAGGCGGGAGGAGCTTTGGAAAAGCTAGGACCGACAGAGTGCCTAGGACCTGTGGAATGACTGGGGCCTGTGGAATGACTGGGGCATGCGTCCTCAGTAGGAGATATAGGAATGTCTAGATAAATATCATCATCAAAATCAAAGTCCGCGTCCTCGTCGTTAGTACCCAAATCATACTTCCAATTAGCCTTGTCTTGAACCGAGGTGCGTGCGTCAGGAAGTGACATTGTGTACTGGGATCCTTTGAAAAGAAGTGCATAGCGATCCCCCTGACGAACCACCATCCTCATTGCCACACAAGACTCAATATCGATGTGAGGATTGCCGGTGGCCTGGTCCAAGGTGGTAACGTCATATCCCAAGTGTAAGGCGATCGGAGTGATCAACCCACTAACCACAATGTCCCCCCGAATCGATTTGCTGACCTTGAGAAAATGACGAATCATGAAGGATCTAGTATCGAAAAGAGTGCCTGTCGTCATTGCTCAAAGGAAAAAGAGCTCATCTTGGCGCACCACCCCATCACTATCCTCGCACCCAAACATTGTATGTGCCATGAATCTGTGCATATAGCAGAAGCAGGGATTGTACAAAGAAGTGGCCTTGAGGTTAGAAGAGTTAAACGCCGCTCCACTAGTAAGCTCACCCCAAAATTGTGCACCAACAAACTCGGGAGCAATGCGCCGTGTGCCCCCCAGTGTAAAACCATATATGGAATTCAGCTCAACCAAAGTCAACACATGCTCATTATTAAAAATCCAAAAAGAAATATGCCCCTCCACCGCATGATGACCCCGTAAAACCTCTGCTTCAAGTGAACTCAAAAAATCCAAAGTGAGCTAAATTTACGTGTTATATTTTTGATTTACAAATGTATCCCACCCAACTCGACCATATAACCATAAGACATCACCCATCATACCCAACAACTCAAGAGTCGGCTCATGCATGTAGCGAGTATTGAATATTCGACGATTAACTAAAGCATTTTACCTGATTTCTTGTTGATCATTGTCGAATATGATGTTGAATGGATTTTACGATGGTGGTGAAGGATCTCGTCGTCGCCTAGTCGTCCCTCTGGATGATTCACCTCTAACTCGTCATTTGGGAGCCATCGAATGTGTTGCTAGATGTAATAGTAGGGTAACATCTGATGAAATCTATGTGGGTGATGTGTTAACAGTGTGGGTGGAGTGCAATTTTTGAGTGGGAATTGTTTGAAATAGTCGAGCATCTTTGAAACGGTCAAAAGGGAATGAAAGAAAATGAAAAGGCATGAAAAAAAAACATATAAAGTCAGAACCGCCCACGGTTTGCCCATGAATGAGGCTGAACTGGCCTTTTCGTCTGCAACGGCCGTGGCTTGTGCCATGGTCGGCCCCTGGTGGTTGCTGTTTCTTTTCCCACTGCCGTGGCTTATGCCACGGTCTAACCGTGGTGGTTGCTGGTTCATTTCCCACGGCCGTAGCTTGTGCCACGGTCTATCTGTGGTAGATGTTGGAATCTGCCTTTTTTTCTCCCACCGCCATGGCTAGGGCTACGGTCAGACCGTGGGAATTTTTTTTTGAAATTACATCATAAAAGGAAACAAAAGAAATAAAAGAAAAATCATAGGTTGCCTCCCACGTAGCGCTCGTTTTAAAGTTGCTAGCCCAACTTTCCCGATTGCTGAATTTAATTAGGATCTGTTAATGTCAGGATGACATTAACGGGATCAAAAGTTCCTTCGTAGTATATCTTCAATCTTTAGCCATTGACTTTAAATGTTTCCTTCTTATCATTAGTAATTTCGATAGTGCCATAGGGAAACACTTTTGTGACAGTGAAAGGGCCACTCCAGCGAGACTTCAACTTACCTGGGAATAGACGAAGACGGGAGTTATATAGTAGAACGTTTTAACCGACCTGGAACTCATTCCTCGTGATGTGCTGATCATGCCACTTCTTCGTCTTTTTTTTATATATCCTCGTAGGTGTCATAGCGGAGTTCATCGAGTTCATGCAATTGGAGCAGCCTCTTTTTGCCCGCTGCTTGCAAGTTGAAATTGAGAAATTGCAGGGCCCAGTATGCTCGGTGTTCAAGTTCTACCAGCAAATGACATGCCTTGCCGTACACGAGCCTAAATGATGACATCCCGATAGGAGTTTTGGAGGCAGTTCTGTAGGCCCATAGTGCATCATCAATCTTAGTTGACCAATCCTTTCTATTGGAGTTGATTGTCTTCTCAAGGATAGCCTTAAGTTATCGATTGGATACTTCTACTTGGCCACTGGTCTGCGGATGATAAGAAATCGCAATTCGGTGGGTAACGCCTTATTTCTGTAATAGTGATGTGAATTGTTTATTGATAAAATGTGTGCCATTATCACTAATTATTGTTCGTAGTGTACCGAATCGGGTAAAGATATTTTTCTTCAAATATTTTACCATGTTCTTCGCTTCGCAAGTGGGGAGAACGATTGCTTCTACCCATTTAGAGACATATTCCATAGCGACAAGAACGTATACATTCCCGTATGACGGAAGAAGGGGGCCTATGAAATTGACACCACATACATCAAACAATTCGCATTCCAGGATGTTATTTAGGGGCATCTCGTTCCTTTTTTGAGATATTTCTCGTCCTTTGGCATCGATCACAAGCTTTAACATACATCACCGCATCTTTGAATATCATAGGCCAATAAAACCTAGCTTGCAGAACTTTAATGGTTGTTTTGTTGGCACCAAAGTGTCCTCTGGCCGGCCCATCATGGAAATGGTAGAGAATATTTTCAACTTCCTTGTGAGCCACACATCTTCTAATTATCCCGTTTAGAGCATGTCTTGAACAGATATGGCTCATCCCACAAATAATATTTAAGCTCAGAGAAGAATTGTTTCTTTTGCTGAAAGGATAAGTCATGGGGTAACACTTTACCTACTAGATAATTGACAATGTCCACATACCATGGAGATGTCATCCGGGTGACAAACAGGGTTTCGTCCTGGAAGTTTTCTCGTATTGGTTCAGCAACTTTGGGAGCATTTGGAAGTCGACTTAAGTGATCATCCACCAGGTTCTCGGTGCCTTTCTTGTCCATTATTTCCACATCAAATTCTTGGAGTAAGAGGATCCATCAGATTAGTTGGGGTTTGGCATCCTTCTTTTGAAGTAAATACTTTAAAGTCGCATGATTATTGAATACTATTACCTTTGAGCTAATGAGATAAGATCGAAACTTGTCAAAGGCAAATACTACGACCCGAAGCTCTTTCTCTATGGTGGCATAATTTAGCTGTGCTCCGGTTAATGTTCTACTAGCATAATAGATCGGGCGAAAAATCTTGTCCTTCCGTTGACCCAGAATAGCCCCGATAGAAGTGTCACTAGCGTCGTACATCATCTCGAATGGTATGGTCCAGCCAGGGGAGGTCATTATTGGTGTAAAAACCAGTTTTTCTTTCAAAGAATGAAATACCCTAAAACAATCTTCATTAAAATCGAATTTGGCATCCTTTTCTAGCAATGTAAAAAGGGGTCTGGCAATTTTTGAGAAGTCTTTAATGAATCTGCGATAAAATCCCACATGGCCCAAGAATCCTCAAAGTAACTGAACAGATGTTGGTGGGGGTAGGTCATATATTACTTCGATCTTTGTTCGATCCACCTCAATGCCTTTTTCAGAGATTTTATGGCCTAAGACAATTCCTTCGTTGATCATGAAATGATATTTTTCCCAATTTAAGACTAAATTAATCTCTTCGCATCGTTTGAGGACCAACTCCAAATTATTTAGGCATGAATCAAAAGAAGATTCGAATACCAAAAAATCATCCATGAAGACTTCTATGCACTTTTCCATTAGATATGAGAAAATAGCTACCATGCATATCTGGAAAGTGGCTGGAGCATTGCATAATTCAAACGGCATTCTGCTGTATGTGAAAGTACCGTATGGACATGTAAAAGTTGTCTTCTTTTGATCTTTAGGAGTGATGGGAATCTAGAAGTATCCTGAAAAGCCGTCTAAGAAACAATAGTACTCAAACCCGGCAAGCCTTTCAATCATTTGGTCAATAAATGTAGCTTCATTCAACTTTCTGTAGTCGATGCATACTCGCCATCCCGTAACAGTCCATATGGGAATTAACTCATTATCTTCATTGGGGATCACGGTCAGACCGTCTTTCTTCGGGACGACTTGCACTAGACTCACCCACGTGCTTTCAGAAATTGGATAAATGATGCATGCGTCTAGTAATTTAATTACCTCTGCCTTGATTACCTCTTGCATCTTTGGGTTGAGTCTTCTTTGTGGTTGGATGGTCGGTTTATGTGCTTTCTCCATCTTAATCTTATGCATGCATAATGAAGGGATGATCCCCTTTATATCAGCAATGGTCCATCCAATTGCTCTTTTATGTTCCCGTAAGACTCGAAGTAGTTTCTCTTCCATCTCGGTCGTTAATGAAGAGGAGATAATTATTGGAAGGAAAGAAAAAGCCCTTAGAAAGGCATACTTAAAGTGAGCAGGTAATTGCTTGAGTTCTAACTGAGGCGGTTCTTCGACTGACGGTCTCGGTGTGGGTCCTTCCTTAGTTAATTCTCCATATGGTGGCTCAAAGAATTTTGACCAAGGTTTATTTACTTTCAAGAATTGAATCGTCTCATCTATTTCATTGCACCCCATTTATTCTTCAATTGGTTGTGTCAGAATTGACAATAATGGATCATCACTAGGTGTAAGCTAGGATATACCTTCCATGTTCGCCTTGACCTCGTAAATTCGCCAGTATTAGTTGACTTGACTTGAATGCTTCATGGCTTTCAAGACATCAAAGGTGACTCGCTCTTCCCCCAATCTAAGTACTAATTTGTCCTGTTGTACATCAATGAAAGCTCCTCATGTGGCTAGGAAAGGTCTCCTCAAAATGATGGGTACTTCAATATCTTCTTCCATCTCGAGTTCAATGAAGTCGGCAGGAAACACGAACTTGTCCACCTTGATTAAAACATTTTTTACGATGCCCCTAGGCCACTTCATAGATCTATTTGCCAGTTGGAGGGATACCATCGTATTTTTAACCTGGCCGACTCCTAGTTTTTTAAATACTGAATAGGACATTAAATTGATGCTTGCTCCGAGATCGCATAATGCTTTATCGAAGTGAACGGCACCAATCTGACATGGAATGGTGAAACTTCCAGAATCTTTGAGTTTAGGAAGCAATTTATTTTAGAGAAGGGCTGAACATTCCTCATTCAATTTCACCATCTCGCCATCCTCTAATGTTTATTTGTTGGCCAAAATATCTTTTAGAAATTTTGCATAGTTTTGCATTTGAGTTAATATATCAATGAATGGGAGATTGATGTGTAGTTTCTTAAGCATCTCCACAAATCTCAAAAATTGCGGCGTATCTACCTTTTTCTTTCTTACCAACCTCTCAAGATATGAAATGGGTGGAGTGTATGGGGTTGGAGTGGGCTCCACTGTTTTTCCATCTTTAGAGGAGGCTGATGTAGTTTCTGGAAGTTCCTTCTTCTCAGTGTTGTCTTTATCATCAGAAATCTCCCTGTGGCCTTCGCTTTTCCCTTGTTCATGGTTCTCGGCTATCGGTTCTTCTAGTGTTTTTCTGCTTCTTAGTTCAATAGCCCTTGCATTTTTTATAGGATTCTTCTCGGTATTACTTGGAAGAGACCCATGTGGTCGTTTAGACAATTATTGGGCAAGCTAGCCAACTCATTTTTCCAGATTCCGAACGACAACTTCTTGATGGTTGAACCTTGCATCGGTGCTCTTTATGACCTCCTGCACTGTTTAGGTTAGTTGCCTCTGGTTTACTTATATCGTATGTACTGACTGAGTTAATTGCCTCTAGTTTACTTCCATCGTCTGAACTGTCTGAGTTAGTTGCCTTTGGTTTGCTTCCATTGTCTGTACTGACTGAGTTAGTTGTCTCATCATGTCTTCTAAAGGCGCAGGTGGGCTCTCTAATTGTGGTACCTTTTGCTAACTTTGACTCCCCCATTGTAGATTAGGATGATTTCACCACCCTGGATTGTAAGTATTTGAGTAGGGGTTGTTGTTATTTGAAAAATTTTGAGGCCGCCCATAGTTAGAAACGTAGTTGGCATTTGCATTAGACGGGGCAAAGGTATTTCTGATTTGACAGTCTAAACTGTCATGACTTCCTTGGCAGAAATTGCAGGTGACGCTTTGGACTTTTGATACATTACCCAATTGCGAACCGAGTATCTATATATTTTGTGCTAATTGAGATTTTATCTCGGACATTTCCTCTGTCTCACAAGCTCCGTTCGTCTTTCTTGGTTGATATCTTTCGGATGACCAATATATGTTGTTCGATGCCATTTCTTCTATCAACTGGAAAGATTCCTCAGGTGATTTATTGTTGATGCTTCCACTTGCCGTAACATCAATTGTGTTTCTAAAACTTGAATCGATTCCATTATAGAAAATCTGTACCTGCATCCACAGTGGTAGGCCATGGTGTGGACATATCCTCAGTAGTTCCTTGAATATTTCCCACGTTTCATATAGTGACTCGCCAGTAACTTGTGTGAATGTATTAATGTCATTACGCATCTTTGCTGATTTGGATAGTGGAAAATATCTCATTAGGAACTTTTGTGCCATCACGTCCCATGTTTGAATCGATCCTGCAGATAGAGAAGTTAACCAACTATTTGCTTTGTCTCGGAGAGAGAATGGAAATAGCCTTAGTCGGATAGTATCAGTGGACATGTCTTTGAACTGGAATATGTCACATATCTCTAGAAAATTATTGAGGTGGAGATTTGGGTCTTCGTTAGGTAGTTCATGGAAAATCGCTGAATTTTGGAGCATATGTATCAAACCTGGCTTAAGTTCAAAATTATTTGCTTGAATTGCCGGGAGAATTATGCTCGATGTGCAGTCTTGCAAGGATGAGGCAGAAAAGTCCCTCATTTTCTTACGTTCAACGTTCTCGTTATTATCATCCATTGTGATGTCCCTGCGTTGCTCCGGTATAGTCAAAGAATTGGATGTTGAGTTCCCTTGAACTTGACTTTGTTCCCTTTTTTCGTCTATACAACGTTATTTCAGGATCCAGGTCAAATCTCTCTAGATCTCCTTCTTGACTTCGCTTTTGCATACACCAAATCTAGATGTGAATGATTAGATCTGCACGATAACAATAGAATAATTAAAACAGAAAAGAGAAATTATTAGATTAAGAAAAGAATTTTCAATTTTGATAATAACAGAAATTTTCAATCCCCGGCAATGGCGCCAAAAACTTAATCGGTGAGAAGTGCAAGTGTACACTAATCAGACTGTAGTAAAAATATCGTTCTCACGAGGATTGAAATCAATTATGTATCAATTTTGACTATTCTTTAACTATCTAATTTGATTGATAAAAGATTTGGTATTTAAAGGAACTAACTACTTAATAAAAACAAAAATAACTAAACTAATAAACTAATAAGATTTCGACTTCACCTACCCATTAATAATTAGATCAATTAGTTTATCATGCAAGTTATGAATTTATTTTGTTGTGATAGTGAAATTTTCCTAAATTAGTTGCTACTCTATCTCTAGTTATAGCCCCTACTTCAATTATTAACCTCACAGTCTCCATGCAAAATTTAAATAATATGAAGAGCATTAAGTTTTACGAAAATTTTCGGATTCACTAACCATCACAACTCGTTTAAATATAATTACTACCGAAACTACACAAACAACCTAACTATCTCTAGCTAAATTTAATTTGTGGTTATGTTTCACACGAGCCCTCACTAGTCTTCTCCTATCGGTACTTGAACTATGTGACAAAGATCATCTAAACATTGGCCAGATATCTAAAAACATTAAGAACATGAAATATAACTCACAACATAATAAACTCGCATAAACGCATGATAAACGATAATCTAATTAATCATGGGCAAGATCCATTTAATCTTAGCACAAAGAAAATTAGAACATAATTGTATTAAATAAGAATAAATAAGAGTTTAGAACAATAGAACCCACAATGATACTCGTATGAAAAGCATTCGTCTTGTATGAAAAAACCTTCACCGAGCACTGTCTACAACTTCTACTACTATTCTATTAGCTATGAATTATCAAAATTTAGTACATAATTTGGTTTGAGATCTAGGCTATTTATAAGGTCAGAATTACAATCCGAATATAGCTTAAATTCGTGCATGAATGGTCCGGATCAAATCCCTATTTTAGAATCGGAACAGGAGTCAAAAACCAAAAATTAGCCGTCTCCCATGGTCCACCCGTGGCTCCTCCCACGGCCTACCCGTGGGAGCTGTTAGATCATGATTTTTTTGTCTGTTTTGCCATTTTTTCAGCCCATCTTCATTCTTTGTCCGTTCCAAACCCAGAATCGCACTAAAAGAGGTCAAAAAACCTACAAAACAAAGCCCACACAAGGAGTAGTGATTCAAACTAAATATATAACAATTATTGCATATTTGATTGGGCTTTTAAGCAAATATTCATAAATTAAAAGCAAAAGATAGCAAAATATTAAGTCCAAAATAGCTCTTATCAGAAACACGAGGTGTTTTGACCGTTCCCTTCTCCAAAACTTAAGTTAGTGGTCAAGATTAGGACATCAACAGTAAGTTCAGTAAAAAGAGAAAGTATAATTGTCAGAGTGTATCTGCCCCTTACTGTAGTAATGAGGGGACATTTATAAGAGTTTCGTTCTAGAGCGTAAGCCGATAATATAAGAATTGTGGGTCCCACTTGAGTAGACATGTTTCCCTTGGGCCCATTGGGCTGTATGGTATTCATTAGGCCATTTGTATATCAATTGGGCTATTAGGCCTCTGTGTAAGCAGCCCCAATCTTGGAAATGTAGTTGAAAGTGCAGTGGACCCCAGTCTATGGCATATGGGCATTAACATATAGATTTATAATTCATGTGGACCATATGGGTGACCGGATATATCTATACTCGATCGTCCTTATAGATCGCGTATAGGGACTTCTAAATAGGTTGTTTGTCTAGGTGTGTTTGCAAAGAGTTGGGCATTGTTTGCATATTTGCACAAAATTTTTAGCATCTTAGAGCAAAATGGGCCAGTAGTAACCTCTTCGGTTAATGTAGGTAGCGAGGGATTTGCCTCCAATGTGACTGCTACAGTTGCTGCTATGAACTTCCTTAGTAATTGTTTCGGCCTGTGATGACCTAACACATAAGAGTACAGGAGAAATGAACCCTTGGCAGTACAATATGCTGTTTAAGATGACGAAGGAGGCAGCCTTGAATACTAGTCTTTGTGCCTTGGTCATGTCTTTAAGAAATATGTAATGTTCAAGGTAAACAATTAAAGGGGCCTGCTAGTTGGGGCCCATTGTTTCTGGTATTACTTAATCTTCTTTAATACTTCACCGATTCAAAGTATCCAGATACATTGCTGCTTTAAGAGTGGCCTGGCCTGATATAACTAATTTTGACAAAGCATTGGCCACGACATTCCCCTAATGCAGTATAGATTGAATGGTATAAGAGTTGAGTTTTTGCCAACAACATTTTAGTTTTATCCAAATATTTCACCATCCTGACATCTACGATGTGATAATCTTCAGTTATTTGTTGGACGACTAAGGAAGAGTCGTTGTAGATTCGTAGGTTGTCTGCATGTAGTCGGAGGGCGAGTTTTAGCTTGACTAACATAGCTTCATACTCGGTCTCATTGTCAAAGGTCGGGAATGTGAAGCGAATTGTTTGGTGGATTTCAAAGGCTTCAGGGCTGGTAAGAATTATGCTTACCCTGGATGCTGAAGAGGTGGAGGAGCCATCAACATACAATATCCATGAGTTGTTGGGTTATTCGTCTAATCGATTAGATGTTATTGGGCAAGGTTAAGGTTTTTTAGAGAAGTCGTACTCGATAACAAAGTTTGCAAAGACTTGTCCTTTAATTTATTTCCTCGGAAGGTATCACATATCTTATTGTCCTAACTTGACAGCCCAACCAATAAGCCGGCTGGAAAGTTCTAGTTTGTGGAGAATTTTTCTCAAAGGTTGGTGAGTCAATACATTGAGATTTCGTAAGGCTATTAGAAGTGCAAAGGTAAATTTTTCAATGTTAGGGTATCTGGTTTCTGTATCTTTCAACACTTGGATGACGTAGTAAACCGGGTGTTGTTGACCTTGTTCTTCTTGAATGAGGATTGCACCGACCACCTGGGGAATAATAGCCAAGTAAAGGTGCACCTCCTCCCTAGGGAGGGTATGTAAAAGCAACGGGGGCTACGAGAGGTAGACTTTCAAATCCTTGAACGCTTTTTGGTACTCCATTGTCCGTTCAATTTTTTTTCTTCATTTGAGAGAGCTGAAAAAAGGTAGATACCTTTCAGTCGAGCAGGCGATGAATCGTCGTAATGCTGTGATCCGACCGGTCAATCTTTGGACTTTTGTAACTGTTCGTGGTCGTGTTATGTCTATAATTGCTTTGATCTTCTCTGGGTTAGTTTCAATTCCTCTTATGTTGATCGTGTAGCCAAGAAACTTTCTGGCTTGGAAGCTGAAAATGCATTTGGTTAGGTTCAGTTTCATTTTGTGGGCTTTGAGATTATTGAAGCATTCATAGAAGTCAGCGATATGGTTGATTTCCTGTCTATTTTTGACAATCATGTCGTCCACATAAACTTCCATGTTTTTGCCAATTTGGGGGGCAAAAACCTTATTCACAAGATGTTGGAAGGTCACCCCAACGTTGATCAATCTGAACGGCATAACCTTGTATGCGTATACCGCCCGGTGCGTGACGAAGCTCATTTTTTTCTAATCGAGTAACTATATTAGAATTTGGTTATAGCTAGAGAAGGCATCTAAGAAGCTAAGTAGAAGGCTACCAGCAGTTGCATCAATTATCCGGTCAATATTTGGGAGATGATAAGCATCTTTTGGGCATGTCTTGTTGAGGTCAGTATAATCGATGCACATCCTCCACTTGCTGCTATGTTTTTTAATCAGGACGACATTGGCCACCCAATCTACATACTCAATTTCATAGATAAAGCCTTCTTGTAATAACTTATCTACTTCATCATCAACAATTTTTTACCGATCGAGTACCATGTTTTGTCATTTCTGCCTTATCGGCTTGTGCCCCTGGTTGATGCTAAGTTTGTGCACAACTATATTTTCGTCAATCCTTGTCATTTCATCAGGGTGCAGTCGAAGATGTCTTCATACTCTTGTAATAGATTGATGAGGGCTAGACAGAGCTCAGCGAGCAGCCTTAAACCAATTGTGACTTTCCAATCGGGCCACCTAAGGGTGATCTCAACTTCTTCAGTGTCATCCACTGGCTCATCTATTAGTTGGCTGTAGGATTCGCTGAAAGGCTTGAGCTATAAGGTCATCACCTTTTTTTCTTTGGAGGAATCCACCGTGTCTGTGTTCGTTAGCGGTTTAACTTATTTTCTTCCAGATGAGTCTTTATTTGGATAGAATCTGGGCGATCGGACGTAAAAATTTCTAGAGATGGATTGGCCTCCCTACCACTCGCCGATCCTATAGTCGGTTGGAAACTTCATTTTCAGATGCCGGATTGACACCATTGCTTGTAGTTTGCTGAGGTTGGCTCATCCTATAATTGCGTTCAAGGAACTTTTCACCCGTAAGACATAGTATTTGACATGGGTTGTCATTTGGTTGGGAAAGGTTCCAAATGTAGTAGGGATGCAGACCATGCCAAACACAGAGACCGAATTGTTATCAACTCTGTAGATAGAGGCAGTATCTGGAACACAATAGAATGATCCATTTGGGCGTATACAAAGTAGTAAAGGATATCGCTTGAAGCCCCGATGTCAACCAAGGTCGTCTTCACATTGTATGGTCTAATCCTGGCGTCTATGATTAAGGCATCGTCATGAGGTTGGCAAATGTCGTCATAATCTTTATGAGAGATTGAGATTTTGGGAGTATATGGTAACTTAATTCTCTTGGCTGGCGGATAGATATTGTAAATGCTTCGCTCGTAATTCTTTAGAGCAAAATTTGATGGTCCGCTACTCTCGAGCCTCCGTAGATCATATGGATTGTAGGGGCTAGAGGTGGGGCTATTATCTGGACGGAGAGTTGAGGTCTTACGACATAATATTGCAATTGCTCGTCTTGAACGTTTTGTTCTAGGTAGTTCATAAGAGAGTAACATTCATCAGTGGTATGACCATGATCTTTGTGGAAGTCACAATATCTAGACTTGTCTTTCGTATGGTCGGGGATGCTCATCCTTTTGGGTATTTTGAGCTAGGCCTCATTCCTAGTTGCCACTAGGATAGAAGGTCGAGACATGTTGAGTGGAGTGTGTTCTCTACCTTCGTCCTTCCTTGGTCGTTTAGTCGACTATAAAGAACTTCATTCATCTCTCCAGTTGGACTTGCGATTGTCATTTTTTCAGCTTATTTTGGCCTGGAGTTCTGTTGGCTTTTAGGATCGACTTGGGCTAATGGGTACGTGTTGCCGTCTTCGAGCTTATTCTCAATCCTAATTTGTACCTTAGCCCATTATACTATCTCATATACATCGACCAGGGGTGAGCTGATGAGGTATGCCAAGAGGGTACATGATTTTTGTCTATGAAGTCTCGCTCGTAAGAATACCTCGACCTATATTTGATATAGTTGGGCTACTTAGACCATTGTACTTTTAAAGCGGGCTAGTTTTTCAGTGACTCGTTGTCCGTTTGAACGACTCCAACGTGAGTTGGGGTTCATAGGGGCTCGTAAGCGCTTTCACTGAATTGTTCTTGGAATTTTTCGTTTAGTTCATTGAAGTTTCCCATTGACCGATGTGACAAGTGTTTGATGAATTGGATTGCCGCTCCAGTTAGTGTGGTTATAAACATAGTGTATAGAGTGGGAGATCTATGTCCATAAACCCTTATCTTGGTAACTCATGACATGGTTGAATGGGTCGGTTAGGCTGTCATAAGTGGGCAGGTTCGGGGGAAGTTCCAAGTGATTTTTTTGCCCTTTCTTTGATTTCTCGTGTGAACAGACAAGTCGACACTCGTTGCCTTGGGACAATTCCCCGATCGGCTAGTATTTTTTCGAAAGAGTCAAATTTCTTTTTGTACTCTTCCAATTCTTGCCGCTCGGGACGTATGGGAGTCATGGAGCGGGATCGTTTGCTACGATAGAAGTAATGAGGCGATCGAGGTCGGGACTCGACAACATGGGATGAGTGTTGTGGTGGAATGTATAGTCGTTTTTGGAAATTACCCATCCAGAAGGACAGTGGTTGTTCATCTTCTACTTGGTATTTGCCTTAGAATTTATCAATTTCTTGGGCAATTTGATGCTTTTGTTGAAGTAATTTTGTTAATTTTTCATCTCGATGTCCGTTATCTCCCTTAGGGCCCTGCATCCGTTCGCGTCAGCATTAAGTTTGGGAGAATTATTTAGAGTCGGCGGGTGTAGCTTGGGCATGGCCTGATCAGGTTCCGCTATTGGCACAATGATTGCTTTTGTGCAAGAGGCCATGGTTAGTCAGACGATGTTCAGTCTCGAATCGTTGGTCAAGGTGGACGGGGGTGACAGTGAGTACCCTACCACTGCCTAAGCCGACCGGTTCGTTAGGCATGACGTGAGCTTTGTCATGATTGGCCATAAATAACATTTTCATAGAGATCGATGTGGGATAAGTGTTGCGAGAATGGAAAAATGATCTTAGAGCCCGGAGGTTCAACCATTCTTTTAGCGCCAATTATTGATGCCTGTTTGACCTAGCCTGCTTGATGTCCAGCCGGAATGTACTCATAGAAGACCTTGATTAACCTGAAACACGGAAAACACGAGGTGTTTTGATCTCGTTACTCTCTCCGAAACTTAAGTTAGTGGTTAAGATTATAAGACTAATAGTAAGTTCAGTAGAGAGAGAAAGTATTATTGTCAGTGTATCTGGCCCTTACCATAGTAATGAGGGGTTATTTATAGGAATTTCATTCTGGCACGTAAGCCGAGGATACAAGAGTTGTGAGTCCCACTTGAGTAGATATGTTTCCCTTGGGCCCAGTGTGCTCCATGGTCTTCATTGGGCCGTTTGTATATCGAGTGGGCTGTTAGGCCTCTGTGTACGCAGGCTCAATCTTGGAAATTTAGTTGAAAGTGCATTGGACCTGAGTCCATGGCATATGGGCGGCCGCCCGCAAACTTATAATTCTTGTGGACCGTACGGGTGACTGGATGGATTTATGTCTGGCCTTCCTTATAGACCGCGCAGAGGGACTTCTAAATGGGTGGTTTGGAGATGTCACACAGGAGTGAATGACATTGAGTGATCCCGAGCGGTAACTCAGGGTGTTCTGTCTAGGTGTACCGATGCTCTGGTGCCCTAATTAGGGTCAAAGGCGAAGGCCTTAATCCTAATTTAGGCCGATTTCCATCAATGGACTTAATGGTTAATGGTGTTGAGTATTGTTTTCTTACAAGGTGAGATTTTTGGCCCATTATTATTATATCATTATGATTCTTGTGGGATTGAACGTTGGTTGTTTGAAGATTAATGTTTTTGTAAATTTGGTGAACCAATACCATCACCTACTCAGTAAAAAAAAAAATATTCAAGGGAAGTCACTTTTTTTTCAGACATAATATTCTGACAATTATATGCAAAGATTCCAGAAAGAATCACACTTGCATGAACTTGGTATCCAGAAATTTGTTAAGAAATCCCAGGGAGAGCCTGCACTTAGGCAATTTTGCTCAGTGCCCGGAGTACTTTTATCTTATCTCATTAGTCAGCAGCAATTAATTTACTTTTTTGGTGTTTTATTTTGCTTTGTCCCACTGATAGATTTGATTAATGATGGAACCCTGAATTATGATAAATTCCACGTAGCGGAATGGGGACCTAGCTAGTGGAATCCTCGTTGCGAAATTCAAGAGAGCAGAAAAGCCGTCCCATATTAAACAATGAGACTATAATGTCTTGCATCTTGCAGTATCAATATTTTTAATAAAATAATGTTATTTTTTTAAAAAAAATATTATATATTATTTTAAAATATAATACAATGTACATACTGTAACCCCTTAAACAATATCACTCACATAATTAAAAGTATGTTTGGAAAATTAGAAAGGAAAAGAAAACTATAGAAACAAAAGTGACTCATTTAGGGTGTTTGGAATTTGCAAAACTCGGAAGAAAAGGAAAACCACACTCTATATAAATGATAGCATGTTAGCTAATTAGCAATTACTTACTCAAACGTCTTTGCTTAGCACAAAACCGAAATATATTTCTCACACAAAAATTGAGAGACATTTACAAGATGACAAGAGGAGAATCATTGATGAAGATGTATAACAAAGCAAAACCATATTTGGGTGTTATTTTACTGCAGTTGGGGTATGCTGGTATGCCAATAATTGGAAAGTTTGCTCTAAACCAGGGAATGAACATCTACACTTATACAGTCTACCGGAACTTGATTGCTGCAGTTGTATTTGCTCCTTTTGCTATGGTTTTCGAAAGGTATCTCTCTCCTTTTATCAACAAAAATTAATTTAATTTAAATTTTTATGTTTATGTTACAGAACTGAAATTAATGAAGTTGTAAACTAATTTCAGCTGGTTATTGTTCTTGTTCAACAGAAAAATAAGGCCAAAAATGACAACCTCCATATTCTTCAAGATCGCGCTGCTGGGATTACTGGAGTATGCATGTTCACATGTCTAGAATTCTCCAGACATTAATATTTGCAGGAGCTTGTTAATCTAGTACGAAATTTGTATGTTTTTTTGTTATCTAATTGAATATTTTAATTTGCACTACAGGCCTGTATTGGACCAGAACTTATATTATAGAGGAATGAAGTACACAACAGCAACTTTTCCAACAGCAATGTGCAATATGCTTCCTGCTGTTACTTTTGTAATGGCTTGGATCCTAAGGTACATATGTTCACAGGTCACCTTTGATTTTTGTTTTGTTTAGTTTTTAGTTTTTTAGTTTTTTTTTTTTTAGTTTTTTAGTTTTTATTTTGTTTTGTTTTGTTTTTTTTTTTTTTTGGTTTTTTTTTCTTTGTGATGATATTCTAGAAGTAATTATTATTATTTTTTTTAATACAGGCTTGAGAAGGTGAATATTAAGAGATTACACAGCCAAGGGAAGATACTGGGGACACTAGTCACAGTAGGGGGAGCTATGTTTATGACACTAATTAAAGGACCTACAATTGGATTGCCATGGACCAAGCATGCCCAACCTGCTGCAGCCGCAGCTGATACCACTGCAATTTCGCAACAAGACTCTATCAAGGGCTCTCTCATGATCACGGCAGGACTTTTCTGCTGGGCATCTTTTTTCATTCTCCAAGTAAGAGATACATAGATGTCTAGTTAGAATCTTGAATCTTGAATTTGTTATTTTTATTTTTATTTTTTCATTTCATTTTTACTCCTATTGTAATAAGACTTGAAAAAACAGTCATATTTAATTTATTTTTAGTTATCATAAAAAATGATATTCCCTTAATTGAACAAAGGCAATCTTGTTTTCTTGCAAAGAGAACAAGCATTGGGCCAAGTGAAAGGAGCTTAGTGTCCCTTAAGTAAGGCTTCAAATTTGAGTCTTGTGAATGGAAAAAAACAGTATTGCCCCTTAATTATATATCAGTTAACAATATTCAATATATAGTACCACCATGTTATTATCCTACTGCATTAATTTAATTTAATACTGCTGTGGTTATGATTTATAATTAACAAAATGGTTTTTGATATTGGACAGGCAATAACACTGAAGTCATACCCTGCAGTACTGTCCCTAACAGCCTTAATATGCATCATGGGCACACTGCAGAGTACTATGTTGACCATTCTTGTTGAAAAGGGAAACACAGCAATCTGGGCCATACGCTTTGATACTAAATTCTTAGCTGCCCTCTATAATGTAATAAATTCCATCTTCAACAATCTAAAGCTGTCTTTCTTTCTTTCTTTCTTTCTTTCTTGTTTATTTATTTATTTTATTCTTTTTCAGAAAAAGATTTCCTCATTTTTTAGTACATAACTTCGGTTTTTTACTTGTTTGGATGCCAGGGGATAATCTGTGCGGGGGCTGGTTACTATATTTCAGGAGTAGTAATGACACATAGAGGACCTGTTTTTGTCACTGCCTTTAATCCGCTAAGCACGGTTATCGTTGCAATTCTTGGATCCTTCATATTAGCTGAACAACTGGTTCTTGGAAGGTATACCAATATTCCTAAAATTCAGCATAGAAAAAGTAATAATAACAGAAAATATTACTATTACCTGAAAAAGGGAAGTACCCCGCTGCTGAAATATGCATTATATTAGTAATCACATGTTGTACCTTAAATTTCAATAATGCACAAGATACTATACATAATACTGATTTATAACCTCCTGAGGTCTGGAAAAAGTAAAATTTTCAATTGTTCTGTAGTGTTCTGGGAGCATTGATCATCGTTATCGGCCTATACTTGGTGTTATGGGGCAAAAGCAAGGATGAAATTTCATCAAAGTCCAACAGTGATCAGGTAGCCCCGCTTGGTAAAAAAATGTCTACGGAGAAGGATGATAGAAAAATTCCGATGCAAAATCTTCCTCATGTTTCAACAGAAGTAGCTAGCTGTGAAGCTGTATAAAATGAACAAGTTCCAGGAACCCGATATTCTGTTACGATGTGCTCTGAAAGTATCCATCTTGTTTGTGCATAAATTAGGAAGCACAAACCACCACTGTAATTGTTGTATCTCTAGATATTATTCATATGACCAGTAATGCTAGGAAGTTCCATAAAGGCGGCTACCCATCTCTTCCAAAATTAAAAATAATTTTGAGTTATATTTGTGAAATTTTAAATTTTAAATTATGATATAAATTTATTAACTTTTTTAAATTTCCAAGAGAAATAATATTAACTCTATTCTAGGGAAAATTCAAAGAAAGGGAAAACTTGAAAGTATTTTAAAATTTGAAAACAATAATCTGTTAAATTATTTAAATAGTTTAGAATATGCTTACTAAAATTATATCATTTTATGTGAACTTTGAATTCTAAAATACTATAAATTAACTTTTAAAATTTAGACTCGGGGCCATTTACAAATGCAGATTATTATTGAAGTTCGTATGATAAATCTAAACAAAGAATATAATAACAAATGAAGTCATATACTTGAATAATAAAAGCACCGAATTATATTGATATAATTTGAAAAATAATAATTATATGAGTGGTCTTATATAAATTTAATTTACTTGGAGAATTAAAAAATTTATTTTAACTTAAAAATTAAGTTACTAATAATAATTAATACAAACACTAAAATTAGCAATATTATATAATTTAATTATGTGGCTAGCTTAAAGACGACTATTGCCTTTACTTCGAATATGATATGCACCTGCTTTTCCATATGACAGCATGTCTAACAGAATAGCGCAATTTAGTGAAAGAGCATATGGGGTGCATGGTTTACGGTTCTTTTATTGAATCAGAACAGCAACGACAACCACAGTAGCAATTTTTGCAGTTAGGATTTGCAAATGACATTTTGAATTTTCAATAAATGATTTTTTTTACCATTACGGTTCGGGTTTTCCTGATTTTCATATTTTTAATTTCGGTAAATTATTGGTTCGTATTTCTTGTACTCGTGAGCTATGATTATTTTCCTAGTATTAGATTTTGCATAATTTTTATTTATCTACTCATTTATTACACTTAATATCTTAGCAAGCCATTTGTTTTTTTCTTTTTGGGATAAGTTTGTGAGAAATTATGTGTTTAGCTAATCTAAGTTTGGTGGTGCCATATTCTGTATCCGTCAATTGTCATAATTAGGGGTGTAAATTAGACAAATTGACTCGAGTATTGGCGTGTTTGATCAAACTCTACTCGTATAATTTATTAAATTTAAAATAAAATTTATTTAAAGTTTATTTAATTATCAAATCACGCGTAAATAGAAATCGAGTCCAAATACGTTGATGTTTTTGAGCGAGTTATATTAGATATCTAGAGAAAAACAACAATTTGATAAGGTCCGAATAATTAGTCAAATGCACTCATGTTCTACACACCTATGTTTCGAATCGAACTCGAATCAATCCCACAATTGTCATAAATTAAAAAATATGGTAAATAATCCACATTATACCATATATAATCCAATTGTATACATTATTTTCTCTACTATTCCTTTACGTGTTGAATGTAATAAATTGGGAGTGAAGGCAAAAATCCACCTATTATAGTAGCCTATTAGATTGGTAGCAAAAGCAAAAACCTACTTATTATAGTGGTCTTACTAAAATTAGTAGCGAAAGCAAAAATCCATTCGTTATAGCAGTCGACCAAGTCTGGTTGTCAAAACAAAAATCTACTTATTATAGTGGTTTACCAAAATGCATGGATAGAATTTCTGTTCTTGTTTATTTTTCAAATCACTGACAAATCTAATATGAAGTCCCATCGATCATCCAACTCAGATGCCAATAAAATGGAATATTTTGCCTCTAATAAACCATTAACAGTGATAAATGATAGAAGTAGCTTTCATGAACCAGACATTATCAACCAAATTATTTTCATTTAAAAAAAAAAAAACAATCATGTCTTATCAGACTGGAGTTGCTTCAAATATCTGCCAAGGTATTATTAGACCATAAATTAAGTTTCTTTCTCCATTTGATTTTATATTTATGTCACTATTTTTTGTAAAAAAAAAATATAATTATTATAAAATTAAGATATATATCGATTACAAAAATAAACTATGTCTTATATAGGCATATTAAACTTAATGACCAAGTATTCTTATTGACCAAGAATATACTTAATCTAATTATGAAAATTAATAATATTAATATTAATAATAATAATATATTTAACATCCATCTCAAACGGAAAGTCTTATATTATTAACTTTCAGTTTGTTACAAAATAAGTCCAAACAATAACAAATTAAAATGTCTCATTACGAATCTCAACCTAGAAAAGCATAAGTAGCACCAATAATATAGCATCATTAGCAAGCAATACCAATAGGAATCGACATTAGCTAACGAGGAGTTAGGTATTAGCCAACATAAGACAAAGCCATAGATGAGTCAAGCATCAACTGACAGAGATTGAAGAGGACAATTCGAAAAAGAAAAAGAAATAGAGAATGAGTGAAAAAGTTGCAGAAACACAGCAACAACGGGAAGAATTGCAGAAACACAACTGCAATTAAAAAAGAAATATTTCAGAAGTTGAAAACTGACTCTATTGTTGAAACTATGACGGTACTTAAAATGATGATAAAAACGGTTGAACGAAGAATACAAGTGAAACGAGCATGTTCTAAATTCTCAGGAGACTGAATCAAAGTAAACCCATAAATTATGGGGATGATTAACATATTGGAAATGCTTGAACGAAACTGCTGAAAATGCTGAATAAATTCTTTAACAGATCATACTAACGAAACGAGCATATGAGTTCCATAATCTCCAATTAATTTTCAAATTGAAAGTTCAGGCTGAAATAAAGATCCCATTCAATCTCCTAAATTCTTCTCATCACCACTTATCTCCACATAATAATGATTACTTACCCACCATTAACATTACTTAAAAATCATGGAAAACCAACTAGTCAACAAAACTGACTTCTTCATCCATAAACAAGTCTATCAATTTTTCTAACAGCCGCATGAATTGCCACAAGTACCAGTCCGAGTAACAATGACAACAATATATTCTCCATGGCGCCAGTCAAGCAAACTCTCATCACTACACCACCTTTAAAATAAATAAACAAGAAACAGAAACATCTTTTCTTTGGGTCCCGCCAACATATTAGAGGTTCCAAACACGTTTTTTTTTT